>SRPY01000509.1:0-24575 GCA_018360145.1 Claviceps africana
TTTTTTTTTTTTTTTTTTTTTTTTTTTTTTTTTTTTTTTTTTTTTTTTTTTTGGTTTTTGGATTGTGAATGATGTGCGCAACGTGTTCTAGGGATGATAGAAACAATAATACAATAAAAGCAAGGACAAGTAAAAAAAACAAATCAATACATCCCGCAAAATCTGCAGGCACGCGTGCAGGTAAACTACAAGAATGTCCATGACCGAGATCGAGCCGGGAACGCCTCATGACATCTGCGTGTAGCACCATCTTGAGGCTGCATCAAGTGGGCACGTTGCAATCACATCTTCATGGCTTTGGCCATTCCGCCACGTACTGTACGTAGCAGTGGCAGACGGGTTTGCACTTTCACTTTCCACTCATTCGGCACGACGGACACGACTTGGGTCTTGGCCAAGCCTAAGTATACAGTCGACAACCTGTTCGATGAAATATCATTGATCATACATACTATACACTTTTATACAGAAAAGCTTCACATGGCAAAGTCATCTGTGCCGGCAAGACCTACTCATCTCCCGTTCCCGTTCCCGTTCCCGTTCCCGTTCCCGTTCCCGTTTCCGTTTCCGTTTCCGTTTCCGTTTCCGTTTCCGTTTCCGTTTCCGTTTCCGTTTCCGTTTCCGTTTCCGTTTCCGTTTCCGTTTCCGTTTCCGTTTCCGTTCCCGTTTCCGTTCCCGTTTCCGTTCCCGTTCCCGGCGAAAGCGGCTCGGTATCCCACGCCACGTACACTGGGTTCCCGGCCTCTAGCTGGCTTCTCATTTCGCGGTACTTTTTTCCTTCCTTGGTCATAATGGGCAGCTGGCCCTTGAACATGTGGTACCAGTCTGCTGAACGGTGGCCGGGGTCGGTTTTGAGAATGTCTTTCCTGCGCTTCTTGATGCTGGCGTAAATGGTCTGGGCTCTCTTGTCCGGAAGCTCGGTGACGGTATACTCCACGGCCCAGTCAAATTTCTTGCCCTTGCCCGACGGCCGGGTCACAAACTCGCCGTTGACCTTGTTGCGAATGCTGACGTACATGCCGAGAAGCTCCGGTTGAGGCCCTTCATCGACGCTGGTATCCTGTCGTGACTCGTCGTCGATCGTGGTGGCGACCGACTCTAGTGCTTCGAGGTCGCCATCAGTCTCAGCCGATTCGTCGGCCTTGGCCGTCGCGTTACCGTCTGCTTCTAGTGCTCCGAGGTCGCCATCAGTCTCTACCGACTCGTCGGCCTTGGCCGTCGCGTTACCGTCCGCTTCTAGTGCCCCGAGGTCGCCATCAGTCTCTGCCAGCTCGTCGGCCTTGGCCGTCGGGTTACTGTCTGCTTCCAGTGCCCCGAGGTCGCTATTAATCTCTGCCGACTCATCGGTCTTGGCCGTCGCGTTACCGTCTGCTCCTAGTGCTCCGAGGTCGCTATTAATCTCTGCCGACTCGTCGGCCTTGGCCGTTGCATTACCGTCTGCTTCCAGTGCTCTGAGGTCGCCATCAGTCTCTACCGACTCATCGGCCTTAGCCGTCGCGTTACCGTCCGCATCTAGTGCCTCGAGGTCGCCATCAGTCTCTACCGACTTGTCGGCCTTGGCCGTCGCGTTATCGTCCGCTGTCGAGCTCCATGACTTCTTGTCGGACTGCGATGCCAGGTCCGCAAACTTGCGCTCAAAGACGCGCAGGTTCGGCTTCTCTTGGTTGACGCCTTGCGTGACCTTGAAGATGAGATTGGCCAAGGTGACGTTATCCGTGTTGTCGCCGTCCGAGTCGGTCTCGGTCTCGGCCTCGGCCTCGCCATCGTCTTTGGTTTCGGCGTCGTCTTTGGAAGCATGAGACTCGCCGAGCTCTTTGGCTTCTGTCGAGTGCGCTGTCAAGGCCTTGACAAGATCGTCCACGTACTTGTCACTCTCCACTTCCGTCTTGCCTGCCAGCAGTCCACTGTGCTGGAGAGCCTCCTGCACCGCGTCTCGTATGGAACCAACACCCAGAGACTCATCCTCCACCGCTTCGTCTACCTTGGACATCATCTCGTTCCACGTATCTTCATTCGAGACGTCTTCGTCGAGGCCCTTGTCCGGCTCCTCGGCGTCCAGCGTCTCCATCTGAGAGACAGCCTCGGCTCCTTGAGCCAACTCGGCCTCGCGTTCTTCGTCGCTGAGGCCTTGGATCTCGCGCTCCAATTGCTCGGCCGACGGCTTGCTGGCCTCCTGCGTCTTCTTCATCTCCTCCTCGGTGACCGGCTCGACAAAGAAGTAGGTCAGAGGCACTTTGGTGGGTCGTGTCTCGACGTGTAGCCGCAGCGATCGCCCCGGGAAGCGCTTGGTTGCTCGGTTCAAAAGGTCGTTGAGCAGGGTAACGCTGCACTTGAATTCCAGATCGCCAAGCCGGGTGTCGTTTGTCCCGTGGATAGCGTGATCCATTTCGGCGAGGCTGATGTATTGGAATCCAAAGATGCGCTGCGTGTTGTGGAACGCGACAAAGATGCCGTCCATGCGACCCATGCGTACCTGTAACGAATATTTGAGGAACGCTGCTCGGATCATGTCGCAGTACTCGCGTTCAAACGACTCCCATTGTCCAAAACGTTGTCGGATCTCGTACCCGACGCCCTTTTCGTATCCCACGACGTCCATGCGTATGGTGACGACGGCGCGCGTCTTCAGATCAAACACGCCTGTACCGGGCAACCGAGAGTCATAGGCATCGAGCTGCGAGCGCATCATGAAGTCGCCCAGCGTAGTGAAATGATATGTCTCATCGGCATTCTTCTCGCTCTCTGACAGCTGATGCGAGCGGGACCGTCTATACTTCTCAAAATCCTCCTTGGGCAGCGTGAGCAGCTTTTCCATGGATTTCCCCAGCATGCTTAGAACATTTTCCGTGTCGTACTCCTTGTCGGCATCGATGGCATACACGCCGTCCTTGAAATGGGCGAATGCCGCTGCTGGGCCGCGGGTTATGGCCGTAAAGTTGCGCGAGTCTGGTTCCAGTGATCTAGATAGATGGTCGAAATTGGGCTTTCTCCAAGCGGATAGCAGAAAGTGGAAGTGCGAGAGAATGGACGTCATGCTCGATGTTGAGCCGCAATATTTCAGCCCGTGCTTCGCAGAGAGCTCCCTCAGCTGGGCGTCCTTGGATGATGTAATATATTCCTTCAATACGCTGTAATCGAATTCCTCAACCGGCATGATGGACGCCAGGTACGGATCAAAGTTGAAGACGCCCGACCGATGATCTTGCATGTGGTAGACGCCAGGGTTGAACAGAACCTTGTCCAGATTGTAGGCCAACCTGGGGGGGTTCGGGGCCGCCTCGTCATCAATGGCCTCGAGCTTTAGCCTCGATGGACGAATTGTCTGTACGTTTAATTGAGCTTTTGGTGACTGAGCTTTTGGTGACTGATCTTTTGGTGCCTGAGCTTTTGGTGACTGAGCTTTTGTTGACTTAGCTTTTGTTGACTTAGCTTTTGTTGACTGAGCTTTTGGTGACCGAGTTTTCGCGTTGCGTTTACCCTTGGGTCTGGCACCCTTCTTTGGCCGCGTCGAATCGGTTGGGTTGACGCTCTGCTCCTCGGCTTCCACGTCCAAGGCCTCTTGTTCGGCCTCTTGTTCGGCCTCTTGTTCGACCTCTTGTTCGGCCTCTTGTTCGACCTCTCGTTCGACCTCTCGTTCGACCTCTCGTTCGATCTCTTGTTCGGCCTCTAGTTCGGCCTCTAGTTCGGTCATTTCTGCTCTGCGTTTTTTCCTCTCTGAGACGAAGTCGGGGTCGAGAGAGGCTTCTAGCCGGGATCGAAGAGAGGTCCATGTTCCTAGCACCGCATTTCTACCTTGTTGAACGCGTTTGGCGCTGTAATCGCCAGGCCAAGAGACGTCAGCCGCCTGGCCGCCCTCGAATTCCAATGTGTGGGGCTTTGGGTTCCATTCTTCCTCTTTCTCCTGGCCCTCTCCTTGCTGCGCGTCGCTGGTTACCCTCCTAAATTGATTCGCGAGGCATCTTTGGCGTGTACGGAGTAGTTGGTCGCTCGCGCGAATAGACCGAATGCCGCTATGCCATCGGACGGACTGCAGAGTCAAGGTCAAAGGACCTTTGCGGCGGAAAGTACGCAGCATCTCGATGCCGAGTGCGAATACGGCGAGCTTGAACAGTCACGGACTTGGTAGGCAGTGAATATCAGGAATGAAAAAAAAAAAAAAAAAAAAAAAAAAAAAAAAAAAAAAAAAACAGAAAAAAATCGTCTTGAGATCAGAAATCGACGACACGTGCTTTTCGTCCAATCGCAAGGATGTCTCCGCCTGTCGCCTCGTGATTCGCCAAACCGCCACCTTCCCCCGGTCCACTCGTCCACTCCATTGACGTTACAAACAATGCCCCATGTTTGCTGACGTCCGCAACCTCGACACATCTCCGCAACGTCATCCAGTTTACGACGGGGAGCTCCCAGGCTGACTGGCTTGCGCTGTAGATATGGGCGCCAGCGACTCCAAGATTGTCTTCAAGCAGGGCATTTTCAAGCTATCCGAAGAACGTCATATTCGGCCAGACGACCCCTACTGGACCTCAGTGCGTACAAACTACTTACCTCCCCCCTTCCCCTAAAACAACTCTCGACCCGATGGCGGCAGCAGCAGGGCAGCAGAGCTAGTCGTGAGGTGATCTATACTCACAGTCAGCGTAGTTCTGGGAACTCCCAGAGTCCTCGGAAGATGTCTTCAGCCTTTTCTCTCCAAATGACATTCGGCGCACCAGAGACCAAGCGTTAGAGAATCTTGAAACACTCATATTAGCACTGACTTCCCGGCTATTCCTCCTTCGACACCATCCATCGTTTCCTGATCCCGAGCTTGCTCCAGAACGGGATGCTCTGAATTGCATTCGAGTTTTGACGCGGCTTTTGCCGTACCTATACGAAAAGGAGAGCCTTGCTGCGTGGGAACAACGCTTCTTCTGGGGCACGCGTCGAAAACGAACCCGTCGTGCCGTCATCGCAAACGAAGTGCTGTTTGATGAGGCTGAGGCTGATAAGCAGGAGGCCAAAAAGGAAAACTCAGACGAGTATGAGGAAGCAAAGCCGCTCGCTGAAGAGCTGATAGACACTTTGATCGATCTCTTGTTCTTCTCGGATTTGACCATTACGCGTCAGCCTCAGGGTCATGACAAGGTGACTTTTGCCATATGGCAAAGCGGAGTTGGTTGCAATACTGCCGTAGCTACTACCAAAGAGTTTGAGAGCAACCGGGCCGAGATCCTGAGGCTCTTGATGGCCCTAGCTGGACAGAGCATGTATATGGCACCTGGGGCGTTAACCCAGACTGGTGTCCGGACCCTGACCTATATCTCGACTTGTCCCGACAAGCAGATTGTTCTCTCGGTTCTCTGTTCTCTTTTAAATACTGTGAGTTTCTTTGAAAAAAAAAAGAAGAGGGGGGTGAAACACTTTGCAGAGGTACCAAGGCTAACTCTGCCTTTTTTTTTCACCTAAATCCTCTCCACGATGCAGACACTCAAATACAACCCAGCGACTTGGCGTGTACCCTACAACAACTTGGTGTTTCGCGACTCCAAGCAGCTTCTGGTCACGTATTCACTACAGTTTATGCTCGCATTACTGATATACCCGATACCCGAGTCAACATCGCGACCGAACACATCTTCAAAAAATTATTATCGACACTTCTTGGGCCGCCTACACCGTCCGCAAGATTTTCAATTTATCGTGGATGGCATGTCTCGAATTCTCAGTCAACCCCTGAGCGAGAAAACCTCGTACCTTCCTGGTACTCGCGCAGCCACCAACTTTGCGCCTGAAATCCTGATGCTGTTCTGGGAGATGACGCAATGCAACAAGAGATTCCGGTCTTTCATCATCGACACCGACCGTGTGCATGACTTTGTGGTGCTTACAATTTTCTACGCGCTCGAGTATAAGAGCGACGCTGCCAAACAAGGCATTGTGCGCATGTGTGCGTTCCTGCTGCAGACTCTGAGTGTGGATGTCAACTTTGGACCTAGCCTGAACAAAGTTTTCGAGGGTCAGGACAGCCTTCCCGCTGGCATCCGCATCGCTGGTTTCAAGGGTACCTACTGCGACTTTTTGATCCACTCCATATATAACCTTATCACGCGGAGCCAGGGAAGCTTTGCGGCCATCTATCCGGCTCTGTTGGCGGTCATCAACAACATAGCTCCCCACATTGAGCACCTAGGCGCTTCCGGAAGCTCGCAGCTGATGCACTTGTTTTCGTCCATGTCGTCGCCTTCCTTCTTGCTTGCCAACGAGACCAACTACCAGCTGCTGCACTCGCTGATGGAATCCATCAGCGCCATCATTGACAACAAGTATCGCCAGAACCCGGAGCTTCTGATTGCTATTCTGAAGAACAGGAGACGCATTGAAGCGTTGCGTTCTTTCACTCTCGAGAGCGGGCAGGAGGAAATCGAAAGGAGAAGCCGGCTCAAGAAGGACCGTGGCGACTCCAATGGGGCGGAATCCGGCAGAAGCTCGCTCGACAGCACACGGAGCCAGCATGCAGCGGCGACGGCGCTGCCGCCGGCAAAGACGTCGTCGTCATCACTGGATGACGTCCCTGAGGACGGCACATTTGCTGTCGGAGGCTCGGACGATGATAGTGACGAAGATCCGCAGCCTACGCCGGCACAGTCGACCGCAAGTGAAACTCAGTCGCAGACCTCATCGGCTGCTGCCAATGCCAACGACGACGCTGTCCCCATCCAGCTCAGGGGGATGTCCGAAAAGGCCCGTGGTAAAATGCCCATCGGGACACGATCGTTTTCCAGACAAAACAGCATCACCAGCTTGGGCGGTCAATCATCGTCATCCCAAACGCAAGGCCACGGTTCCTTTGAACCCAGCTCCCAATGGATTGACAGCTGGCTTCCAGAGCTGCCCCTGCACAGCATTCTAACAGTTATTCAGCAGACAGCCAGTGTCCTGCTCCAGCAATCCAATCGCGAGGCTCTCAGCCCTGATTTGATTCGTCGCATCCAAGAAATCGACCTGGTGGGGATTGAGCCATCTCCGGCGCGCGTCCATTCTTTCGAGTGGTCTGCGCTTGCCCTGGGATGGTACGAATCACTACTCTGGGGCGTTGTGTTCTCCAATGAAATGCACATGGCCAAGGGCACAATGGGGCTATGGACGGGAACGTCAATCAAGCTGTTTAGGGTGCAGGAGACTGCAGCAGCAGGGCCTACCTTGACGTCTCCGCGGGGGGCGGTCGACGCCTTTGGTAGTAATATTGTGTCCCGTATTGGACAGATCAATTTTCGGGGTGGTCAAGCGCCAAGGACTAGCAGCGACTCCAATCCAGCACCAGGACTTGGCTCATAAGGCAACCGAAAGCGAGAAGAAAGAAGTTGAGAAAAAAAAATAAGCAGCTACAAATACCACACCCGAAATGACACTAGTTGTTCACGTACATGTCAGTAACAGTTCCCTCCTCCTCTCCCCTTTTTTACCTATCCCCCCCCCCTCCCCCTTTCTCTGCCCGTGTGATGGACGACAAGTCACGCCATGTGAATCTTTTCAGTCATGTGATGGCCAGCTCAATGGGGATTCCGAGGCCGCTGCTGTTAGTTCCTCGACCAGCTTCTTGATGGGGATGTTGTCTCCTTTTTGGAAGGCACTGAGACTATCAGCTGCTGACAAAAGTCGATTCCCGTGCCGCTCCAAGATGGCGTAATACAGTGTGTTTGTTGGAATACGAGCTTTCGCCTATTATATGGCCGCTCTCGATAGTTTGTTTTATCGTGTAAAGCGGCTCGACGAGTCCATGCATGAAGCCGCCGGCCCTCGCGCCGTCCCCATCCAGAAGGGAGACTTGGGTGCCTACTTGTAGAATCGTGTGGGTGACATGGCCGTTTCGAGCCACCATCAATGATACCATTTATTCGAGACCACGAATACGCATGCAAATTGTCCCTTGTTTACCTGGCGCCCCGTCCTAGGGCGTAGTTGTAGGCGTAGCCTAGATGAGGAGATACCGGCATCCGGACACTCGGACGCGCGAGAAGCGCAACGAAACAAGTCGGGAGATTTCCTCCTCGTCCACGCGGGCGCCCGCCCACTTCCCACGCCATAGACGTGACAATGTCGCGCTTTTCAGTGGCCAGCCAGACGTTCAGATGCCTTTTTTTGCTTCGACCCGTGATACAGGTAGAGAAGTTGCGTCCTAAGGACGGCGGCACGAAAAATCAGCCGGGGTTCGGAGATTCGTGCGGTTACTCGTGCGAATGGAAACAGCAAGCGGGGTCGTGGTTGGCGTGCCGGGGTGGATCAAGCACCTGTGTGCCAAATGTCGACGGCTGGCTGGCTGGCAGACAGTTGTCAACACATGCAGGCTCGCTCTGTGATGGTCCGTGCGCACCGGTTGACGATGCCCAGCCCCGACAAGCGTCCCGCCCGTCTGGCAAGGGAAAACCTCGAGCAGCTCGGGAGGCATTGCGTTGCATTGCTTTGCCTCGCATCGCATCGCGACGACCGTCTTGGCAATCACAGGCTCGCAGGCTCAGGCTCACAGTCTCACAGGCTCACAGGCTCCGAGGAGCGCTGTCCGGGGCTCATCAAACGCGCTCTTCCGTGCAGCAACACGAGGGTCCTTGCGCCCTTACAATGCTCCTCCATTGAAACCATCTACCCCGACATCGCACTGCCATCAAACCATGTCGACTCGCTACGAGGGCGGTCCTCCGATGGGCGGCGGCGGCGGCTATGGCTATGGCAACGGCAGCGGTTACGGCAACGGCAACGGCAACGGCAACGGCAACGGATACGAAAACGGTAATGGCTACGGCCGTGGTAACGGCTATGGCAACGGCAACGGCAACGGCAACGGTAACGGCAACGGCAACGATTACGATTACGGCAATGGCAACGATTACGGTAACACCTCCGGCTACGGCAGCACCTCCGGCTACGGCAGCACCTCCGGCTACGGCAACACCTCCGGCAACGCCCCCGGCTACGGCAACGGCAACGCCCCCGGCTACGGCTACGGAAACTTTGGCAGGTCTCCAGACGACTACGATGCTCCTCGTGAAGGCCGTCCGAGAGATGCAAGAGACAGGATGGACCGGTATGGCTCGCCATCGCAGACCTCGCGCGGCCCGCCGCCTTCCGCCGTTCGAAACATGCCCTCGCGAACGCGCATGCAAGACACGACGAGCGCCGAGCGCCAGATCACCCAAGTCCTCGACCACATACGAGCTGACTGGCCCTCCATGTGCGAAAACGACTCGTTGCCCGTGCAGCTTGCGCTGCAGTTGCTGGATACGAGCTCCGTCGGCCGGGCACATGAGTATCGCAAGTTCCAGGACACGCATAGGTACCTTCAAGACTCCCTCAAGAACATTGTCCACGAACACCACCAAGGATTCAACAGCTCCATCGGCACCTTCCACAAGATCCAGGGCAGTATCCAGGCCTCGCAAAAACGTGTTCGGGAGCTCAGGGAATCGCTGGCGGGGTCCAAGGCCAGCTTGTGCGCCACGGACCCCGGGCTCAAGAAACTGTCCCAGACGTCGCACGACTACGATGAGCTGCTGCAGACGTTGAACGAACTGGACGAGCTGCGCACCGTGCCCGATCAGCTGGAGGCCCGGATATCGGAAAAGCGCTTCCTGGCCGCGGTGGAGGTGCTGCAAAATGCCCTGAGAAAGCTGCGGCGGCCGGAGCTGGACGGCATCAAGGCCTTGAACGATCTGCGCCTGTACTTGGCCAACCAGGAGACGGCGCTCATGGACATCCTCGTCGAGGAGCTACACGAGCACCTGTATCTCAAGTCCCCCTACTGCCAGGAGCGATGGCAGAGTCTCGCCAAAGCGCAGGGGACGTTTGCCGATCCATGCGGAGATGGCGGCGGCATCCTCCCCTTCCACACCGTGCTCGAGACGATCGGGCTGGAAAAGGCTGCCGCCGAGGATCCCATGAAGAATCCCGAGGCGGACACGTTCAACTACATCGGTCTGCTCGTCGAGGCCCTGAATAAGCTGGGTCGGCTGCCGAATGCGGTCGAAAACCTGAAGCAGCGACTGCCCGTGGAGCTGTTTGGCGTCGTCAACGAGACGACCAACGAGGTCGATCAGCGCCACCCGAGCTCTCTTCGGGGCGCCGCCGCCAAGACGGACGGTGCCTTTGTCTACAACAGCAGGGACACCAAGATGCGCGCCGATGTCATCTACGACCTGTTGTGGACTCTGTACGGCAAGTTTGAGGCCATCGCCGAAGTCCAGCGCATCTTTCACGAATTCGTCAAGTCTCTGATCCGCCGCGAGGGTGCAGGAAACAACAGCGCGCTGCTGGGCAGCTTCAAGGAGCTCTGGAACCTGTACCAGAACGAGATCCGATCGCTGCTGCACAACTACGTGACCACCGACGCCGACGTCTACCAGTTCGACTCTCCGAATCCGGGCACCAGCTTCATCGGCAAGAAGGACGTCATGCGCGAGCACTTGTTCAAGTTTGCCGAGGCGGATGCCAAGTCGGCCGACATGACGGTCGAGTACGACGCGCTCGAGGGCATCATACAGGCCACCGTCCCCGGCCTGACGAGTTCCACCCGAAAGGGCGGCCCGGACTCGACCAAGAAAAACAACCGCGTCACCCTGGACGGCGGCGGGCTTGCGAGGCAACACGCGGGACGTGGCTTCATGGGAGCTTCGGCGGCCGCGGACGCAGCAGCAGCCGCCGCGTCGTCGTCGTCGTCGTCATACTCGGCAGCGGCATCCGGCAAGCAGATGATGGGCACGTATAAGTCGCTTGTCGAGCCCAGCGTGTTCAACATGAGCCTCTTGCTCCCTCCCACGCTCAACTTCCTCCAGAGACTCAAGACGATTGTGCCGCCCGGCTCGGACCTCGCCACCAGCACCCTGACAACATTCCTCGACAACTTCCTGGTCAACGTGTTCCAGCCCCAGCTGGACGAGACGCTGATGAAGCTGAGCGACGCCGTCTTTGTCGACGCCGACTCGTTTGCCCAGGACCAGGCCTGGAACCACGTCGCGCCGAGGCCCATCTTCAAGGGCGCCACGCTCTTCTTCCAGATCGTAACGGCCTTTTGCCGCATGCTGGGCACCATCCCCCCGGACCAGGCCCTGAGCTCTCTCATCGTCACGCAGATGGCGCGGTACTACGACCGGTGCCTGGACTGGTACAAGTCGCTCGTGACCAAGACGCAGGAGCAGGGCAAGGACGCCGCCAACAACAACCTCCGTGCGGCGGCGCGCTTCTCCGTACAGCTCGGCCCGCTGGGGGAGGTGGTGCACAAGCTGTGGAACGCCGACGGCGCGGAAGACGACGCCGACGCGAGCGACACGACGGCACTCCTGGACCGGGAGATCCAGGAGCTCATCGAGCAGACCAGCGAGTCGCGGCTGGAGATGAACGACGTCATCCAGGACCGCGACACGATCCTGTCGCTGTGCCTGCTGTACACGAGCATGAAGTGGCTCGCCGCCAAGATTTCCGGCCTGCGGCACATCACGATGCACGAGACGGATTCTTCAAGACGGGCGCTCCCGTCGCGGCCGATCAACCGGCGGTGGACCATGATGGGCGACCACGGCAATAAGGCTGCGTCGTTGTCTGACCAGGGACCTGTCCACCTGCCCCTGACGCAGGAGACGGTGCAGTACGTTTTTTTTTCCCCTTTGTTACGGTTTTTTTCTTCTCATCGTCACGTCTTTTTTCTTTTCCTTTTTTTTTAAAAAAAAAATCTATAAAGACTAAAACCCCGTTGCCAACAGGAAATTCGACAGCATCGTCACCTCGTACGAGGATCTCGCCACCACGGCCCTCCTGACCCTCCACATGGAAGTCCGCTGCCGCATCATCTACTCGCTGCGCAACGCCCTCTCGCCCGACATAGCCCCCTACCTGCTCGACCACGAAGTCCGCGAGCCCGACCCCGCCATCCTGAACCTCAACCTCGAGCTCGTCCTCTTTGACGAGACGATTGTGCGGTCCCTCCGCGCCGCCGAGGTGTCCTTTATCCGCACCGGCCTCGGCCGCCTCATCAACCATTACCTCATTGCCAACGCCAAGCTCGCGTCGCCCATGAACGAAAAGGGTTGCGGCCGCATGCAGCTCAACATTCTCGTCTTGCAGCAGAACCTCAAGAACATTGAAGAGGACGTCGACCTGGCCCGGGCGGCCAACTACTTTGCCCTGTTTGACCGGGGGCCCGATGCGATTCTCGAAAAGGCCAGGGAGGCCAAGGACGGGAGGGCCAAGGCTGAGGAGGACTCTGCTGCCGACGTCTTTACGTACGAGGAGCTCAAGGCCTTGATGGAACTGTGTTTCAGTGAGCCCATGGCCGATAGAGAGCGTGGGATTGCTAGTTCGGCCAGGAGGCGGATGGACGACAAACTGCAAGGGTTGAGCGAGCACATGTCGCAGCCGTGATGGGCTCGGGCTGGGATTCGGGTAGATTGGGTTTTTATTTCATTTTATTTCATTTTATTTCATTTCATTTCATTTCATTTCATTTTTAATTTTTTTTTTACTATTTTATGTTCACCCTCCCTTTCCTGCCTTTTTCTTTTCGTCATTTTTCCATCCAAGAAAGGCGTGTGTTGGGGATTCTACAGGGGGTTCGTGAAGGAGGACGGCGGCAGTTGGTGCGAAACGTGCCTCACTGATTTCTGTACAGATAGTGGATACGGAGTGAATACGAAGGTCAAGACACGGTGTAATGTTGAGTATCGTGGCCTCCATATGTGTGCGATGTTGGCATTCCATGCTACGAGGTGCCGACGGTTTTTTTTTTTTTTTTTTTTTTTTTTTTTTTTTTTTTTTTTCGTATGCAGGTGTTGATGCATGGAAAAGTTTGCGCATAGAGTCGCTCCGGTGCCGGGCATGGGACGGGGAAACCGGACCGGAGTGGCGTCGTGTTGGATGCAGAGATGGCCACGAGCGTGGCATGTCCCGAGGGGTTGAGACGTACTATTTCACTCATCCGGTCCGTCGGTGCATGTGTTGGTCGAGTCCGCAGGTCGACAAGAGACGTGTGAGACTTGCGGTTCCGAACAAGACGTCCTTGGCCAAAACGCCAGTGACGGGAGGCCGCACTCTTTCAACGGCATTGACCAGTCATGGCAAATGGCACATGATGCTTGGCATGGCCACGCGCGGCAAAGAGGCGAGAATGGGTGGCGCCGTGGCAGCTATGACGAGGGAATGATCCGGTGTGCCGTCGCTGGCGCCGTAGGCAGCAACTCGTCATTGCATTCATCTCTCTCGTCTTGCATCGGCCTCTTTTCGTGAGTCGAGGACGGAAAAGTGTGGGGACGCCACAACAGCCCTTTCCGGGTTGCGGATGAGGGCATGTCTGAGGCGGCTCGGCCGTTTGACTTTTTGAAAAACGCTGCTTGACTCTGCGGGGAACGCGGGGTCGTGATGGCGTTGCGAAACGTGTCGATGAGGCAGATTGCCTGCTGGCGTCGCGGACATGGGGGGGAAAGAGAAAGGAAAAGAGAAGGAATCCAAGACGGCTGGGAGTCGAGGCGTTGACGCTTGCCTGGGCCAGAGAGCAGAGCCCTACTGTTTTTGGGTACAAAGATGATTCTTCATCGCCATCTCCTGGGCATGCAGGCACTTGAACGCAGCCTCGGCCATCTGATGCCGCCTCCGTTATCACGGTCCTGGGAGCGAGGTTTTGGCAGAGTTGCGCTTGTCAAAAAGCCAAACGCCACAAACGCGGGATTGAGGGGGGAAAGATGGTCGATTGGAAACTGGGGAAGTGGCGCCTCCCATTCATTCATTCATTCATTCCTTCATTCATCCACGCACTCATTGATTCATCCGTCCATGCACCCACCCACCCATCCATCCGTCCATCCGTCCATCCCTCCTTCCTTCCTTCCACCTACTGCGTCGGTGGGGAGAGCGACAGCGTCCGTGCTGGTTTCAGTTTGACGGTTGGCACACCGAGGCCATTCGCGCCACAATAGTCGGGTACTCACGCGTGTGCGTTGAAGTGAGCGGCGGAGCCGGTATTATGCTAGTAGCCCAAAGTTAATTGCCCCCTTGGCCCGAGCCACTACCGCCTTTTGATTCGTCGGTCGCTGCTGTTGATTTTCTTCGCCCTCGCTCCTTCCCACGCTCACGGCCTCGTCCGCGCCTTCGCCTTCGCCCCGGCCGAAGGGGACTGATTGGCCTTGTTGGCACCATTCCCTCGTGCATGGAAAGGCTTTGCTCCCTGCCATTGTTTTCACATGCACCTCCTCGCCCTTGCCCACTCCTTTCATTGGCTGCGGGGCGCTTGTCCTGCTTCCCCGCCTTGAGGTGTGCCAAAGCCTTCCACTTTCATTGGCCTTGGGAAGCGCTTGGTTGTGACGGACGACTGGACGAAAAAAAAACACCAACAATTAAAATTGGATGGTTTTTTTTTCTTGCCCCTGCCGCGGGCACATGATGGGGACATTGTTCATACAGTCTGCTGCCACTTTGCGTTGGAAATGCGTTGGACGCTGTTTCCCGTCATGCGCGGCCCGAGTTCGGCGAATTGGTGGTCCAGACAAGACGGGTAGGGTCCCGGGAGATAAGCGGAGGACCAGAGTCTGACCAATGACCAATGATGCGTGGCTGCGATGCACGGGTCGGTTGTCGTGATGCCGAGTTGCAAGAAGCAACCATGATCCGGCCGGAGCCCTGCCAAGTGAAAAGCGAGAAAGCGCGTGATCGGGAGGACGTGTACATGCTTCTATGTACATGCATGCATACTTCATACTACATGCATACATACATACATACGTTCCTACTTTACTTACAGTGCACCCCTTGAATTATTTTACAAAGTGACTTTGCAGGGGTGATTTAACCAATCAAGCGTCTCTTCGGAAATTGCGATAACATGGGCCCTGGTTAAAAAGAACATTGAGTTAAGTGTGGTTTCAATATAAAAAAATGTATCTGCAGCCCCTGGTCAATACCCCGAATATCCTCCGCGTACCGCCCTAACAGCTGCATTCTCTGAAGCGTTATCTATAGAAACCCCGCAGCTGCCGGCACTGATAAGAAGGGACTCGCCAGCTAGAAAATGTGGGGCTTGTACTTTTGTAAAATAATTCAAGGGGTAGATTGTACATACTAAGTAGGTAGGTGCATGCATAGGTAGGTACATACTCAAGTATGTGCATTGATAAATGGTACGGTGTGAGGAGGAGTGACTTCCCCAGTCTTGCGCTCCTGCCTCAAAGTTGCGATTGTCGCAGGTCTCCGTTTCGTTTTGGGCCGGCATGGCGGGCTGGCCCCTTTTGTGGCGGTGTCCCACCCACCCCCACCACCACCCACCGCCCCCTTGGGCGAGCCGCTGGTCGCCGCTCATTGGCCAGGCAGAGATTGAGGTGCTGGACGTGGCTCGCAGTGGCTCGCAGTGGCTCTCCAAAAGCCATCCGGCCCAGTTCCCAGTCTGGCAAGGCAACTCAGAAGAACGACGTGGAGCCAGCCCTGGCGGGATCACGCTAAGCCGCAGTGACGACGAGCCCTCGCCCGTTGGCTGGCGGTGCCCTCGCCCGTGCCTGCCCTGCCTATCCCTGCCTGCCTGCCTGCCCGTTCAAATGTTTGGCCCTGGGACTGGCTGGCTGGCTGGCTGGTTGGTTGGTTGGGCGACTGACCAGTGCTGACCAGACCAGACCAGACCAGACCAGACCAGACCAGACCTGACACTCGCCGCATGCGCCACAACCTTGGATCCCGCGCCTTTTTCCCCCTGAGAGCCAGAGAGGCCGACTTTCGTTGTTTTTCGCACCTCTGGCAACCACGCCGTCGCCATTCCACTGCAATCTGGCTGAGGATACGATAGCCCGACTTCTCATTCCCCGGCCACGCACCGCTGCCTGCACAAGCTCTCCAGGCCTCCTTTCGACCTTTTTTTTTTTTTTGTTTTCCCCTCATCGTTGCCTTCCTGCTTGTCTCGGACTCCTACTCTCTCGCCTTGGTTTCGTGCGACGCTGCCGCTACCGCTGCCTTCCTTCTCCCTCGTCCAACGCAACGCCAGGACGTCCGCAGACCAAAAAAAAAAAATCAACAAAAATTCCTTGGCACTCGTCGTGCTCGCGCATGACGGCAACCAGACGGCCGTCCGACTTTGGAACCGAGATAGTAGGCGAGGCACATCGTCTCCTCTGCGCCAAACCTAGCCGCTTTTACTGACGAGAAACACCTTGGCCGCGGGCCCGTCAAATTTGCCTACCATGGCGAACCCGTGAGTCTTTTTGTCATGGACGCCCCCATTCCTCCTCATCACGTCATTCCCGAATTCTTGGTGTCCTTCAACCCAGGTCAGGGCCTTGATTCAATACCTTGTCATCTGCTGACTCTCCGAGTACAGCTTCAGTGTCGCCATCCGCTCCTTCTGGCATACCATGACGAGCAACGATAGACGTAAGTTATTCCTCTTTTCAAACCCCGGAAACCCCCCCCCCCCGCGCACCTCCCAAATGATGGACCCTAACCATTCGACCGATTCTGGCAGATTCATCATTTGATTCACCACAACGGACCGGTCGCCATGTGCCACTGCACAATGGTCGCGATGGCATTCTCACGGGCATTGCCACCGCCTCTGAATCGCGTGCCGATATCAGCTCTCCCTACTCAGACGAAGGCGGCATCCGTGGCTCGCCTACGCGCAACGGCACCCAAAGTCCCATAGCAAGAGGATACTCGCCCGGCATGCGCTCACAGGCGGCTCAGGGAGGTGATGGATTCGAGGCGCAGAGCAGCCCGGGTGATGTTCCCATGCAGCCCTTCCAAAATGGCCTCCCACCCGCGCCCCCTGTCCGATACTCATGGCAGCGTATCGATTCGTGGGCCGAGGAAAACTATCCCGAGCTGTGGGATCAGCTGGGCGAAGGCGCTACCCCCAATGACCTCAACGATTTGGAGCACCAGCTCGACTGCTCTCTGCCACAAGACGTCCGCGAGTCACTTATGGTCCACGATGGTCAAGAGCGGGGGGGGAGGCCGACTGGCATCATTTTCGGGTCAATGCTCATGGACTGCGAGGAGATTGCCCAGGAATGGGAGACGTGGAGAAGAGTAAACCAGCAATACCTCCTCGAGACCACCGCCGCCAAGCCGACCACACCATCCAAAGCCTTTGGGGGCAGCAGCGAAGCATCATCGTCCAAACAACCACCGGCCGCGCGACCTTCTTCCTCGTCTTCTGCCGGCGACGGCGAGTGGCGGCAAAGTCTGCTGGCCCGCCAGGGCTCCGTTCCATCCAACAGTGTGCAGAAGGCGTACGCCCATGCCGCATGGATTCCCCTTGTTCGCGACTGGGGCGGCAACAACCTGGCCGTTGACTTGGCCCCCGGCCCCAATGGTATCTGGGGCCAAGTCATTCTCTTTGGCCGAGACTATGACACAAAATACGTCATAGCTCGCTCCTGGGGTGCCTTCCTCGCCCTCGTCGCCGACGATCTCAACAGCGGGAAGTGGTTCGTGGACGAAGACAGCGGCGAACTGAAGCTGCGAGAATTCAAGGACGCGCGAGTTGAGCCAGCTTACTTCAACATTCTACGATGGAGAATGGACCAGAAACACGGACGACGGCCGCCCACCAACAAGCGGCAATCCATGACTGCCGCCAAGGCCGCCTCACCCCGCGGCTCTCGATCCGCTTCTCCCTACGGCAGCCCCGTGGATGCACCCAATGGTGGTGACATGAGGGGCAGGTCACTGCAACGACCAAGCGGATCATCACCACTGGTGAGCCCGATGCGAGCTTCGGCATATGGCAAAGCGCCTCTGAGTAGAGTCACGGAGGAAACCGCCGTTCTTGAAGCTCCGGGCACTGTCGCTGAGCCCAACAAGCTTGTCGAGTTTGAGACGCCGAGACAGAGCCAGGAGAACAAGAAGGGGCTTCGAATTTCGACCATTGCCCCGTCAGAGTCGGACGCGCTCAAGGACAAAGACAAGGAAAACGACAACCCCGACAAGGTCAACGGGAAAGCTGCTACCGCCAAAGATGATGCCATGAAGACGATTGACATATAAGTCAACACTAGACGACCCGAAAAAAAACTCGCAATCCCTCCGTCTCGGACAAGAAGTAGCAACAAAACATGGAACGACGACGGCATGACTGAACTTTTCCCTTTTTTTTCTTTTTTTTTTCTTTTTTTTTCCCCCTCTTTCGTCCATGTTGAAGGTCTTTCCACCCCCCCAGCGCCATTCCGCTCCTCCGATCCATTGCTGATGGCACTGGTGGATGCCTAGACGATTTCTTACACTGGGACATATAAATACATCCATCATGGAGGCGTTTAGGGCATTGGGCTGACGCGGAGCGGCCGGATGATTTGTTTCAACGTTTCTGATAAGAGAAACCCATCCCTCCAAAAAAAAAAGAAAAAAGAAAAAGAAAGAAAGAAAGACAGACAGATATCAAAGCTCCCCGAATGATTTGTGGTACACTGTAAATTGGAAGCCCTGAAACGGGGTTTCCCGCCTCATTCGGAACGCCTGGTCCGTCTTTTCTCTTCTTTGGAGCTGTATTTTAGCCCTGGGAATGATTTGCCTTTTCAGGCCTTTGCGTCTCATTCTGCCGCCGTGGTTCAGTCAAATTGTGTTTTCGGGGGGTGGGGGGGGGGGGGGGAAGGTTTCTCCTCTTTTTTTTTTTTCGCTGTCCTTCCCCCCTTTTGTTTTACTCTTTTCTTTTTTTTCCTTTGGCGATGCAATAGCTCCTGTAATCAGAGGAGAGGGGGGGGGGACTGAACCAGGGTGGAATGAAGTGTATTGTAAGGGAATCTTGCATTTTATTCTTAATAGTATGCGAGTGTACAAAGTACACGGACCGAGGCACCAGGCACAATTTGTGCATTCCACCACATTCCCATTTTTGGATTTGACGGTGTAGAGGTTATCGCAGCAGCGTGTATGATTGTTCCCTGGCATCCTACGACTGCCGGACACGTCTTTTCTGGTCCATCCTGACCTTTCCCAACAGCGTGTATGATTGTTCCTTGGCATCCGTGCTACCGCGTACAGGTCTTTCTTGGGTCGACCTTGGCCCTTTTTTTTTTCCTCTTGTCGTCTGCGGCAGCCTCAACCCTGGATTGATACGACTCCCGCTGGGTCGTCGCAACGAGCCTCTCTTCCGGATTGCGAGAGCTGCATACGCCGCGTCTTCCAGACCACGGGGCGTCGAGTAAGGTGGCGAAATTCGTATCGTCTGGAAATGCACCACGACGGAAAGAGTCGCCGTGTCCGAGACGGAAGGACCTTGTTCGCTTTTCGCAAAGGGTAAAGGGGGGTTTCTCGGGGACGAGATCGTGGTCGATGGGACGGGGCGTTGCTTGTTTCGGGCAGAATGCAGGAAAAGGGGGCGCCGGATGCCGTCATGTTGGAGTGTCGGGGGACACAAAGGGAATGGACGGGCGGGCCGCGGGGCTCGGGGTCCGGAGGAAGATGAGAGGGCTTGTTGGATGGTCCGAGAGGTGGGATGCTGGCTCTTGGGTTTGGGGAGGGAAAAGGTTGGGGGAGGATTTGTATAAAAGGGGTTCTTGATCGCCGTGGGGGGCTGGATGAGAGTTCTCTTCATCGACACTCAAGCACGCCTTTGGACACTCAAACACGTCTTCAGCCACCCAAGACTCCTATTCCTTCGTTCAACTCTTCTACCTCGAGAATCAAGATGCAGTTCCTTTCCGTCGTCATCCTGTCGCTTTGCGGCTTCGCCCTGGCGAACCCTCTTCCCGATAACCAGGCTGCGCAGCCTGCAGACGCGCCCATCTCGGCGCAAGGGGTAAGGGAGAGAGAAGACCCCAATGAAGATTGTCCGTACTGGCCGCAAGCTTGGTTCTGTGTCTGACGACGTCTTTTTTTTTTGGCTTTGGTATCCTAGCTTTGCGTTATCGGCGATGCGTGCACCGAACGAAACTGCGTGGGTGCCCCCTCCTCGTCCTGGCCTCTTGCTTCCCGGCGAGGCACATTCGAGTACGTTGAAAGCTGACGGGACGAAATCTGGTCGGGTGAAGTGCAACTTTGGCCGAGGCCCCTTTTGGGGAACTGGCGTAAGTCTATACACTTTGTATGTCATGTTGTTGCTGAGCATGTCTTGCTGACGACCAACGTAGTACTGCGTGAGTATTGGCGTTTTTGCCCTGGCAAGGTACATTGTGGTGATGAGATGGGTTAACGGGAAATTTTTCCATTCACTGGATGATAGGAATGCGTAAGTCGCGCCCCCTCTTTTGTTTCCCCAGTTGGCAGAGAAAGACTGTTGTCGATGGCTAATGTCTCCTTTTTCTTTTCTTTTCTTTTTTTTTTTCGTGCACAGTAAATACGATACTCATCTTCACGCCGAGTGGAACCATCCGTGTCGGAGAATCTTGGGTGCGCAGAGATGGCTTTGGGTTTCCGATGAGACGTGTGGTGATGAGGCTCCCAGTGTGGTTTCCGGCGTGGGCTAGACATGAGATGTGTTTGACGGGCTTGCAAGGACAGTACACGGGATCCTTGATGAATTGACCTACATTCTTCCCATGCATGTGCCACGTCCAGTGAAGACATTTGACGTGCAAAGCTGCCCTCGGATTCGCGAACATGTCATTCAGTGGTCCAGTCCTGCTGTCAGGGTGTCTTCCGGCTGTAGGAAAAACAGCAGCGCATATCCATGCCCCCGGGGATATGTATCCAGACGTGATCAGCGGTGCTCCTTTTCCGGGCCAGAAGGACCGTCGTCGTCGGGAAAAGACGTCCCTCGGCCAATAAAGGTTGCGAGTGCCGGCACAACCATGGCCATGGCACAACCCGAGTACCTTTGCATGAAGCTACTCGTCCTGTGAGCAAACCCATCCGAGCGAGAACCGGCACGAGTGTACTCACAGGATCTTGGGCACGGCACAAAACGCAATGTTGACGTTTCGCGCAACTTCTTTCGATAAGGAGCCTCCCCTCTCTGGCATTTCATCTCGGGCTGGAGCAAAAAAGCTGGCGTTAGCTCAATCCAGTCGTCACCGGCCGAGTCGGTTCACAGCCCAAGCCGTAGCGGATGACGGGAAAACCAGACGGAAAGCCAGGCGGAAAGGAAGACGGAAAGCAAGACGGAAAGCAAAAAGTGGCTTCTGAGAAAACCTAGGGCTGCACGGCCTCACGGAAACGGAAAAGGGTGACGCGAGGTTGGACGTGGACGCCTCGGCATGCCGGACTCGACGTCCCGTCGCGCTTGCCTCGCCGACTGCAGAGTATCGGCCCGACGAGGCGCATTTCGAATCACCGGCATCTAGTACCAAAGAAGTAGGTATCTACCTAGGTACTTGAGTACCTATCTACCTAATTGGGTACTTAGGTCTAAGTAGGAAGTAGCTAGGAAGTAGGTACCTACCTACCTACCTAGGTACCTAGGTAGGTAGGTACTCACTTACCTGATGTAACCAAAGGCAGGTGGCAGGTGGCAGGTGGCAGGTGGCTGCCACCGTCTTGGGATCTCCCGTCGCACGGCGACGCACAAAAAATACGGACGGAATCACAGCGCATGAATTAGTGCATTTTGGTTCTCTACAAGGCAACATCTCCACTGCAAAGAATACTTGTTTACAATGTGTATGCTCACTTTGGCCGCATGGTTGAACCCGAATTTGACCACTATATTGTATATATACATGTGTTGCAATGTCGGCGGGGGGGGTCGCCAACGTCCTGCCAAAATGTACCAAGTACACTCCCCTTATGCTCCCTTTTGTGAAATCAAAGTAGTTACCTATACTTATGCATGTATGCATGCATGTAGCTCCCGTCAGGACTGCAGATACAAATGTGTACGTTGAAACGTGCACATCGGCGCGCAAAGCAGTCCTGCAACGCATTCAGCCGACATCTCCATGTGCACTAGACACGTGCTGCCCGTCAAGCCCAGCCTCCGTGACAGCATCATCTTGCCCGGCAATGGTGAGCTCAAGCAGTAAATCGAATCGCTCGGGCCGAAGATCGCCTCCTCTTGGTGTGGGATACGGCGGAAATTTTGAGCTCATTGGCCTGTCCGGGGCTGCAAGATGTGCCAGCAGCAACGGGTTGAGGAGCTGACCAGACTCCGTTGACGCATCGCTGAAATGAGGTCCCTCCAATACAATTCCAGACATCCCCGGAGCAAGCAGCGGATGCTCCCGAAGCGCTGCCGCCGCTGCCACCGATACCGCCGATACCAGGAGCGCTTGGAGGAGCTGGGCCGCCTCCGTTCGTGGCTTTGGGGTAGGGAACGTCGCCGGCGGGTTGAGTCTGGATGAAAACTCCGCCAGGACCCGCGGGCTTGGTGCTCTGACCTGACACTGGCTGGGAAGCTGCGGGAGGAGCTGGTTGAGACGCGTCCTTGCTTCCACCAGCAGCCGCACCCATCTTGCAGTTGCCCTTGATGGCAGTGCCAGGCTTCGTAGACATGGTCGGGCCGCCGAAATTGTCCACATCCGTTCCGGGATCGGGAAATACCACGTCGATGCTCTCTACAGTCTGGCAACCATTGCCGACGTTTGCCACGAACATGTCGGGCAGGCCGTTGAGAAAGCTTTGCGAGCCGCCAGAGCCGGTGACACTGATCGGGGCGCAGTTCATGTACATTTCTCGGTTTCCAATTCTGTTGAACCAAGTCCATGCCAGTGTGTAGTTCCCCGACGCGAGGTCTTTGGGGATCGTAAAGTCATAGGTGAAGGGATCCTTGGCTTTGGCGTCACTTCCCATATTTCCCGGCGTGTCCTTTGCCACGCAGCCCCCTTGAATGGACTTGATCACCTTCCATACCGAGTTTTTCGTCGGCTTCAAATCCGTGGTCAATGACACTTGGCAGGAGCCACCACCATGGGTAGCCTGGCCAATGAACTCGAGCTTCTGTGTACTGCCCTGGGCGTATACATTGGAAGTGTCGCTGGGTGATGGGCCGTAGGCACCGCTGAATTTGCAAGGAAAGTCGGACCCTGATGTCCCGTCCAGCGGAGCGCTGGTAAGACTGGCTTTGTTGAAAGGAACAGGATTGCTCAGGATCATATGCCCACTGGCAAGATTGGCGAGGCCAGCGAGTACAAGAGTCTTGGTTTGCATGGTGTATTTTATATTGTTGGAGAAATGGCGGAAGAGGAGGAGGAGGAGGAGGAGGAGGAGAAGAATGGAGTCGAAACGGGAATCCACACGTTCCAGACGGAGGATTCTGTTCGTAGAGGTCGCAGATGCAAAAACTCGTACGATGTCGCCGGGATGGATGTCGCCGGGATGGATCCAGCCGAGGCGCAGAAGAGTTGGTCCGACGATGAACGCGTGACTGGAACGTGAGCTGTCCGACCAAGAAAGGAGAAGCAGGGTGAAGCAGAGGGTTCTGTAATGCAGGGATGGTCACCAGAGGACTGAGACCAAGTTGTCGTTCTGTACCAGAGAAGTCGAATGGAGGTCAATATTCTCTCAAAAAGCACACGAGGTCCAGCCTTGGCAATAGCAGTATAGATGAGCAAGAGACGGTGAGAGTTCGTCTCAACGAAATAGCGGGGTGAAGAAGCGTGAAGAAGAAGGAGTGGGAAGTGTGAAAGCTGCCTGACAACATGAGGAAGGATGCATGGTTGAAGGCCACGAGGCATGAGACGTCTCTTATAGCAAAGCGAAATGGCGTCCTCGAGTACAGCCATTTCGTTGTGTTCAGTCCAACCACTCGAGTCACTGGGACGAAATAGGGACCAACTGGACGACACAAAGGAGGTTGAAAAAGATGAGCCACATGAATGACGGTCGGCAGCCATGTCTCAGTAGCCACGCCCAGCCGACCAACCACTCGGCGCCAGATCTGCAGACCCTTGAAGGACGCCATGGCCGACGCGCGCTGGCCAGTCAATAGGCAGCAGGGTCGGCATCGAAGTGTGAAGCGTGGCTGGTTCTGCCTGGCGGTTGACGGCGGGTGACGGCGGGTGATTGACGAGCACACGGTTTCAGCTGCCGCGAGCTAAAACGACGTCCCTGCAGCCGTTATCCGATTCACCCCTTCACCCCGGAAAATAAGAGGACGAGGAATGGTCCGGATGTCGTCGGTTCAGGACTGGGCCAGACAGCCATGACCGGGGTGGTCCCCGCTCCTATGACACGGGGCGCCTAGGAGCACGTGCACGCGCACGCGTATGTACATTGTACATATGTACATGGAACATGCAGTACGTACATTGAGTAGGTACCTACTTAAGGTACTTGATACATGGTTCCCTTGGTAGAGTGCCAAGAAAGAGATCAGACGAAACGAAAAAGAAGGAAAAGGAAGAGGAAAAGGAAAAGGAAGAAGCCCCCAGCGTCTTGACTGAACAAGCCCTGCTCTCGCCCATTCGACCGCGTCCCTGCTTTGGGCGTCGTCGTTGTCGCATCTGCCACTCCCTCCCGATGACCCTGGTTGGCCCGTCGTCATGCAGAACAATGAGAGACATGCCTGCGGTTGGCGGCCGGCCGGCCAGCCACCACCATCTGGCAGGCAAGTCGGCGCGACGCCATTCCACGCCGCCGGGAGCCTGTGGCTGGAGGCACCAGTAAACCGTCTGTACCTTTTTTCTTTTCTTTTCTTTTCTTTTCTTTTCTTTTCTTTTCTTTTCTTTTCTTTTCTTTTCTTTTCTTTTCTTTTCTTTTTTTTTTTT
>SRPY01000051.1:0-20000 GCA_018360145.1 Claviceps africana
TCTTTCTTTTTTTTTCTTTTTTTTTTTTTAAAAAAAAAAACCTTCTACTCGACCCAATCATCAATATTCCTCATCAAATGATTCTCTCGTGCTTCTCCATGGAAAGAAAAGGACAAATACTTTGTGCGAAGATCGATAATTGTCCTGATGCCAAGATCATCTTTCATCAGAGTCTTGTCTGCGGGTGAGGCATCGTCTACGGAGAAGTCAATGGCGAATTAGTCATCTGGTCTACATGACAGTCCTAGACACGAGGGACAGGACACGAGAGGAGATGTGTACGAATGATGGATGAATGTGCAAAGGCTCTCTCTACCTGGCCTTGCGGAGCGGAACACGAGGCCTTCGCGAACAAGTCTAGACGCAGCGGGCGCAATCCAGGTCGTCAGTTCCCTCGATAGGAGCATATTTGGGAGAGCTGTCTCATTGACGGGCGATCCATGGCCCCTCTTCTGCGCTGTGATTTTGCGACGATGTTGTTTCAAAAAAGACGGCACGCAAAGCTTACTTTCTACCCAGGAAGCGGTTGACGGTCTGGCCCACGTCTCGAAAGTTGGCCACGCCTTGGAGCTCCATGACTTGATTCACGTTTCAAGTTTTGGGGGAGGGGGGTGGTAGTCCAAGGTCTTGCAACGCCGCCGCGATTTATGCAGGCAATATGTGAGGCAGGGACGGGAGCGGCAGATTCCTTTTTTTACGTGGGTGGATCAGTCCGAGCTTTTGGGTGTGCGGAGCACCCGGGCGGCAATTGCGTCATTGGCGATGCGGGCTGGGTTACGATGGGTACTGGAGCAGGCGCGAGTGACGGCTGCCCGACATGCGCCGCGCAGGACGCATGCATGCATGGTTGTTGCAAGCATACTTTCTACTTACCTTAGGAAGTAGGTACCAACTTACTTGGGTACCCAGGTTAAGTGAGTAGGTTAAGTATAGAAACCAGGCCGAAAGGTAGATGGCTACTCAAAAATAGGTACCTAGGCATCGGTAGCCGATGGTATCATCATCTGTTGCCCGGGGAGCATAGGTGGAGTGAGTCCCACACTCACATGGGATCACATGCGCAGTTAGACTATAGTAGGACCGCTTATATAGTAGGGTTTATTCCTTTATTTTCTATATATAAAACGTATAGCTATTTCCCTTTATACCTATTTTCTTAGTAAGCTTAAATTATTATTTATTTTACCTAAATATAAGCTTTATAAGGCGTTAATTTATATAAAAGTTATAAGCTTAGGAGGAAGTTATTAAATAAGACTCTTTATAACTTCTATTATATAATATTATAAACACTTATATTATTAAATATATATATTTAAAGCTTTTATTATTATTAGATTTATATATTTAACGCTTACTCTCTCTTTTTAACTAACCTTTATAACCTTTATTAAAGTCTTCTTTATTATTATAAGCTTTAATACTATTAAAATCTTTAAGGTTATTATTATACTTAACTTTAAAGTGTAATAAAATAAATAATTCTAAGCGCTTAAGTATATAGTAAATAGCTAAATAATTTAAAAAATAATTAATTTTAAGCTCTTTAATAAAAACTTAAATATCTTAATTAAGCTAAAGTATTCTATATTTAAAGAATATATTTAATAAGTTAAAAAAAAATCTATACTTAACTAACCTTACTTAATTTAAAATGCCTTTATTTTATTAAGTAAAAGGGTTAATAATTATAAAAGTAATTATAAAAGTAAGTGTAAATATAAATAAGTTATTTAGTTTTAGATCTTTATATTTATTAATACACTTATTTATTTAAACACTATTAATACCTTTAAAAAGGAGATTAATTTTATAATAATCTCTTTTTATAAGCTTATTAAATATTTTAAAAACTATTTATTACTTAAAGATATAATTTTTTAAAAATAAGTCTTTATATACTATATAGCTATACTTTAAAAAGCTTAATATATTAATATTAAAGTAAAAAACTAAATAATAAGCTAAAATAAAGTCTATTTTAAAGCTTAACTTTATAATATTTAAAAAATAAAAGGAGTAATTATTATTTATAATTTTATTAAGGTAGTTAGAAAGCGCTATATAACTAGTTAGTTATAAATAAAGCTTATTAAGTTTATTAAGTATTATAATAGTTATCCTAAAAATATTACACTATATAAAATAGCTAATAAATTCTTAAAGTATTATAAGTTTAATAAAGACTAAAGCTCTTTTAAAAAGGGTATATATACTACTTTTAAAAAGCACTTTAATAACTTTAAAAGTAGTAAAAAAAATAAGCTAAAGTATATTAAATATCTTTATAAAAGATTTAGTAGTAAGTATATATAGTAGCTAAAGAAATATTACTTTCTACACTATATAATTATAGGTAAGAATATTAGCTTAAATAAGCCACTTAAAAAAAGAGAATATAAATAAATATATATATACTATAAGAGCTTTAATTAAGAGAAGCTATGCTTTATTATTAAAAAGGAAGGTTAAGGTGTAAATAAATCCTTTATATTATTTAAAGGAAATTATCTTAAAAGCGTCTCTATAGTAATTTTTAATTTAGCTAAGCTAGCTAATATAGAGAATATACTTAAAGTAGTCTTTACTATACTTAAAAGAGAGAAATATATATTTACTAAAAGTATACTTTTTAATAACTATAGTATAATATATATAGTTAATAATATTAGTCTTTTTAAGCTTAAAACCTTTAAAGCTATTAATAATAACTATTTAAAGGTAGGTATAATCTCTTTTTAAATTATTAAAAGAGGTATTTATATACTTAAAAACGTTTTAAATAGTAAAAACAGTGCTTAAACTAAAGACTTTATACTTTATAATATTACTATAGTAAAGGGTTTCTATATAAATATTATATTAAAGAGTTACTTAACTAAAAAGGGTATTTAATATTATAGCGTTAATAGCTTACTATACTTTAAAATATTTAAAAAGAGTATAGTTTTTATAAAGCTAGTTAAAAAGTTTAATATTATTTTCCTTAAATATAAGCCCCTTTTTAATTATTTAAAAAGACCTTTAAAGGTAACTATAGACCTCTTAATTATAGTGTATTCTATAATTTAATTAAATAATATATATAAACTAAGTTTAAGGCGTTAAAGACCTAATAAAAACCTAAGCCTACTATATATTAATAAAGAAGAACTTTAGTATTTATAATTTAGCTACCTTAATATAAACATACTTAATAAGCTTATAATAAATATAAAAGGAGTGTATATATAGAGAATAGTGTAGAAGGACTATAAGACCTATACTTTTATATATATAAAGAAAGTTATTTTAAAAAGACTATTAAAAAGGTAATTATTAAGACCTTTTTAGTAAGTTTATTAAAACCTTTAAAACTATTTAAAGAGCTTTAATAGTATAAAGTAGTTACTTATATTTAAATATAAGTATAGTAGAATAATATAAATATATATACTTTTAAATAAATCCTTTATAACTATATTTAATATATTAGTTTACTTTAAATAGTAGGTATTATATTAATTTAGACTACTAATTATAAAATTATAATAAAACAATAAAAGGGCTATTATTTTAAAGCAAGGTAATATAGTATTTAAAGCGTAAATATGCTTTAAAGGTCTAGAATTAGAATGCACGCCGCTATATATATATAAGCTAAATAGTAATGCTAAGAGAGTAAATTAAATAATTATAGTAAAGTTAATTATAATGCTTATAAGTATATAGCTTCTATTAAACCTATAGTTAAAAAGTATATAGGCTGCTGCCTATCTATATAATATTAGTTTAATTTAGCGATTACAGTGAAAATTACCTATTAAGGTCCTTAAGACCTAGTTTTATAATAATATATATCTTCTAATTAAAAAGCGTATAGCTAACCTAAAGCTAAATTAAAGCGGTTTATATACCTATAGCTACTATATATATTTAATGTTTTAAAACTATAAAGTAAATTATAATAAATAGTATTATAAAACAAATCCTAAGGGCTATATTAAATATTTAGTAGGCTATATAGCTTTAAATATTTATTAAATATAAATTCTAGCCTTAAAAAAGGTAATAATTATAAAGAATATAACCTTTAATAAAAAAATATTCTATAATATAAGTAAAGAAAGTATAGAGGTACTGCTAATTTTAAACCTTAAAGTACTCTTTAGTAAGCTATAGCTAAATATTAAACTTAATAAAGAGGTTAACCTTATAAAGTTAATACTATAGAGATTACTATAAATAGAAAATTCTTTATTAATAAGTTTAAACTTAAAGGTAGATATACCTTTAAGCCTTTAAATAAAAAAACCTAAGCGTTTATTAATTAATAAGCTAAGTAGTAATTCTCTTTAGCTATTAATATAAAGCTTTAAACTTTAAACTCCTTAAGTATCTTTAAACTTTATAAATAAGTAGCTTTTATAGTAAGAAAAAGCTTATATAAGCTTATATAATATAAGTAAAGAGCTTAATTAAGAAACTCTAAAATAATAAGCCTTAAGCAATAAAAACGTTTCTACTATTAGCGAAGTTAACGCTAGTAAAATAATAATAGGCAATAAAAACACACCTATTAATAAAGGCAAAATAATAGAGTAAATATATAATAGTAATAAAGCTTAAAAAGAACCTTTTAAGCAGCCTATATATTAATAACTAGCTTCTTTAGTCTTTAATAAATTAGCTATTTAAATAAATAACTTACTTAAAGTAAAATAATAAAAAGAGAGTATATAAAGTATATAAGCTTTATATTAAAGCTTTTAAATTAAAAAGCAGTAAAAGAAAGGGTGTATTTAAAATTAAAAAGCCCTATATAAACACTGCCTTAACCGCTACTTAAATAATTATCTTTAGGATTTAAGGTCTTTAATATAGCTTAATTAGCTAGATTTTAAAGACTAGGATATATAGAGTATTAAAACTATATTTACTATAATTAATACTTAATATAATAACTTAAGTAAAGCTTACCTTAAAGAAAATATAAAAAACTGCAATATTTATTAATTAAAGCTTATTAAGCCTTTTAAAATATATTAAAAGGCTATAAGTCACTTACTATATAATAAATAAATTAAAGTAATAAATAAAGAAATTATAAAGCTTAAAGAAAGAGGTATATAAAAGTAAATAAAGCAATTAAAAGTAAGGTCTAAGCTATTGCCTTTAAAGTGGGTTTTTATATATAAATTTAATAAAAAAGGGGTGCTTAAAAGATATAAAGCCTAAATTTATATATAAAGAGACCTATAAGAAAAGGTAATAATTAAATAAACCTATACTATAATGCTTATAGTATATATATTTTATATATTAATAGCTTTAATTATAAAATTTAACTTAAAGATATAGTAGTATAATATATAAAATATATTTTTATATATAAAGCGTAGAGTAAATGCAATACTAGTAATATATAAGCTACTTAATAGATTTAAAGTCTTAAATAAATACATTAAGTTATTAAAAGCACTTTATAGGCTAAGAGACTTACTATAGCTTTAGTTTAAAGAACTAAGCGGTAGACTTAAAGGATTAAAGCTTATATTTAGCTTAAAAGAGCCTTACTTATTTTATTTAAATATATAAAATATCTTCCTTATGTTTTTTATAAATAATATTATTATAACGTTTTATAAAAACTAAGTAGTAAAAGTATTAAAAGTAGTAAAAGGTTTAAAAAGCGCTTATAAATTAGTAGAGAACTGTAATATACACTTCTTTTTAAGTATTTAAGTAATCTATAATTAACTAAATTAATAAATATTTCTAAGCTATAGAATATATATTAATAAAATTAGTAAAAAATTTAATTAAGTAAAGAAAGCAACTTTCCTTACTATACTAATCCTAATAATTAAGTACTAAAAGCGTAAAGACTAAGTTAAGAAGTAAGAGATAAAGAGCTTTTAAAAGAAAATTAGCTTAATTTTATATATAGTAATAATAATTCGCTTAAATATAGCATTTACAGCCTTAAAGCTATTATAATTCCTAATAAACCTAAGCTTAAAGCACTATAAAGCTATAAACTAAGTAATTAAATATTTAATTCTTATAAAGCACTTTACTTTAAGCTTTAAAGGGGTAGGAGAAATGTATATAATTTAAATTATAAGCGACGCTTCTTTTACTAATAATAAAGCTATATAGTATTTTTTATAAGGATTTTTAATTACACTCTTTAGTAGTTTAATATTATAAAAGGCAATAAAGTAAAGGACTGTAATAACATTTATAACTAAAGTAAAGCTGCTCTCTTTATAATAAGCTATATATAAAACTGTTAGTCTTTAGCGCTTATTTTACAATATTTAATTTAATATATATAAGGATTAAATAATTTATTATAATAATTAGCAGACTATTTATCTTATACTCTATAAAAGTAAGCGAATTAACACTTATCTACACTATATTAATATATATAATATATAGCTTAAATAGGAATTTAAGCGTAGTACCTTTAAAGTTAAATATTTACTAACAGTAAATATACCTATTAATAGATTTATAAAAGCACTTAATTATTAGCAATTTAAATACTTTTATAGAATACTTAAATTAACTAATTTACGCTTTTATTAATTAAATCTAAAGCGCTTAAAAAATAAATTATATATATTATAAAGTATAAAATTAAAAAAGGGGGGGCACTAAGTATATTGCCTTAAAAATTTATATAAAAGCCCTCCCTTTAGTTATTAAAAGTGTAGCTAAGGTAAATATAAATAAAGGAATAAGTAAAATAAAACGCTTTAATACTTTTTATATAAAGAGGTTTAATTAAAGCTATCTTTTATAACCTCTTTAACTTAAGCTATTACTATAGTAATTTAAGCCTTACTTCTAACTATTAAAAAGCCTTTAGTAGTACCTTTAGCCCCCTTTTAAACTATATAAATAAAGTTTAGCTCCTTTAATAATTTAAAGTATAATTATAATACCTTTTAATACTGCTTATATATTTAAAGGGTAGAAAGTATTAATAGAAGAAATAAATTAAAAAAATAGAGAAAGCTATACTTACCTTCTCTTTACTTTAATTTAAAGCTTTTATTAACCTTATAGTAAAGGGGACTAATAAGGTATATAAGTCTTTATAATAGTAATTACTAGATTTATAAAAAAAGTATCTTAAAGTCTAATTAATAGCATTAAAGTAAAGCCTATAATTACCTTTTTTAGTAACTATAGTATATATATATTTATTATAAAGAATACTTTAACACTTAAAACACTTTATAGGTATTATTAATTAAAAAAGGAGGTTAATATATAAAAGAAGGTATAAGTATTAAATTTACTTATAGCCTACTTTTATTTTAATAGCTTAATAAAAGTTTTACTCCCTTTAGCTTTAAAGGCTAAGAGTACTTTTCTCTTTATACCTTTTATTAAAGGCTTTAAGTATAGAGTAGTCTTTAAAAGGTTAAAGCCTTTAAAAGATAATAATTATAATATTATTAAGTGCTTCTCTTTACTTTATATAAAGCATTAGCTATAAAAAGGTATAAAGGAACTAAAAGAGAAATATATACTATATATCCCCTTAAAAGATAAGCTAATAGGTATATTACTAGCTAAAATAATAAAGGTCTTTTAAACTAAAGACATTTACTATATATCTATTAGCTTAATTAACTATAAGTGTAAATTAACTATATTATAAAAAGAAAACAGTTAAAATCTATAATTTAGCTATAAAAAGCAGTGCTTAAAAAGAAGAAAAAAGAAGGAATTTAAAAGTAGCGTAAAGGTCTATAGAAATCTTATAAAGTGTATTACCTTATAGGTTTTAACCTTACTTTAACTTCACTTTTACTTTTATACTTACTAAACCCTAGTCTTTAGTAATAAAAGCTTTACTTATATATATTTATAGCTTTTATTAAGGGGTGTATTACTTAAGGAGTATAGGTAGAGTAAGCCTTATACTTATATAGAATTATATATATAGTTAAACTATAGTAGGACTGCTTATATAGTAGGGTTTATTCCTTTATTTTCTATATATAAAATGTATAGCTATTTCCCTTTGTACCTATTTTCTTAGCAAGCTTAAATCATCATCTGTTTTGCCTAAATACGAGCTCCACAAGGCGTTGATCCGCGCGAGATCATCATGGACGGGGCACTGCCGTCAAGTGCTTGCAGCATGCAAGCCGCGCAGATCTGACAGAGGGTCTCGATGACGTCACAGCAACGAGTCGAGCCAGAGCCTCGAGAGCAGCAACGAGTCGCTGCGGCCAAGGAGCCGCCACGGAGGGCTGGTGCGCTGGCGCGTTGGCGTCAGCCCAGTCGGTGGCAGCACGGCCGGAGTGGTGCGTTCACGTTCAAACGGGCAAGTGGACAGGCGCAGGCAAATGGACAGACAGACAAATGGGCAGCCGGGGCAAATGTGCTAGCAACTTAGCGTCAGAGGCGATGTGCGAAGCACAAGCTGGCTAGCGCCGGCGCCCATGTTGCTTCGTCCCCTCGACCGCCAGGTCCGTCTCCAAATCATAAAACCATCTCGAGTCCCGCCGTGCCGGGCTTGCCATCCTTCCGATCTGCAATGCCTGCATATGAGCTCCGGTTCTATCCACCTGCAGTCAACATCCGATTCTCTATCGCCGCCTTGGCCAGCGCTTGCGAATTCCGTCTGGCAAGAACGAACCAGACCGTCCAGTCTCCCGAACTTCTCTGCACGGCGAGTATCCGGCAAGAACGACCAGTCTGTCGTACACCCCTGGCCCCCAGCCAAGGTAGAAGCACCTGCCACCTAAAGAAGTAGGTAGGTAAGTACCTACTTACTTGCACCTAGATACCTTAAGTAGGTACTTACGGTAAAGTACTTCCTACTTAGGTAGGTACTTAAGGCAGGCACCTAGGTACCTAGGTAGGTTAAGTACCTGAGTACTTGTTGGAAACGCTCAAGGCAGGTAACCGCCATGGCTGCCACAAAATCATCCGCGCAGCAAGCGCCGCCTCTGAGTAAGTCCTCCCTCTCTTCTATGATGAGCTTCGTTTTTTCCTTGTTTCACCCTGCGAAACGCCCGCCCGGCGCCCCATGACGCCGTCGAGATCGACGGTCAGCACCCGAGCCGCTACATCCGTCTGGTCTGTCGCCTTAGATGTGGTGGCACTGCTCATTAGTCATTCGCCAGCGGTAAACTCGAAATTTTGCGATGCGCTCAGCCATGGATTTGCATTGCCCGTTTCTCTCTTCATTTACACGATCCGAGGCTAATCTGAGCCCTGTCCCTTGGTGCTGTTCAAAAAGTTCAAAACAACACGGGCCGCATCAAGTACGCCGACCCTCGCAGCCTGCCGAGCTTTCCGTCATCTGGACTTGCGCCTGATGGTGCTGCTGCTAGTGCTGCTGCGTCACTTGGTTGGTCAAACCAGAAACCTGTTGACATTTGGAAGCCTGATCCTTCATCCTCTGCCTCGGCCGCCGCTGCTCTTGCAAAGGACTACAAGATGGCGCCACATTGGGAGCCCTCGGCTCAGTCAGATGGACACAAGGCCGCGCTATTGGCCGTTGGGTCTGCCGACGCAGCTTTGAAGAAAGCCAACACTCCCAGGGCTCAGTCGGAACTCTCGCGGGATACCTGGGGCAATTCCGCCGCCAACCAGGCTTTCCATGCCAATCGACCATCCACAGACAGGCCCTCGAGTCTGGCTAATGGAGGCTACGCTGCCGCCCAGGCCTTTAACCTTAATCGATCCCAGTCCTTGAGAAAGGCGGAGAGACCAAGGACTTCTTCCGGCGACAAGTCTGGCACGGGCACCAAGGCGCTCATGGCAGCCAAGGGTGCCATGGGACGACCCGCATCAGTCACTGGATTGAAGGATATCCAGACATCAGAAGCGAGCGCGGCCGCCAGCGCTCTCAACGGTGCTACACTGGCTCACAGACAATCTCTCAAGGTCAAGCCTGGTTTGGGAGATGTTGGTGCTGTTCCTGTCACGACCATGACACGAAACATGTTTACTGCCAACCCGCCGGTGAAGCCCGAAGTCGATGAGCGGACCTACAACGAAAAGATCCATCAGTCTGCCGTTGAAATGGCAAAGACGATGTATGCGCGACAGCAAATCATGGTGGAACGGACAAAAGGTGCTCAGGCGACAGAAGCTGAGTCGTCTCAGCCTAACCAATACATGAATCTCCAAGAAGCTGCCTACAAGCAGGCTCAGGCACGTCTGGCGAAGCTGCATGATGAGCAGCAACAGAGTCGTGAGTTACAGGAATACTATGGCAACGAAAAGTCGAGCCCAAGGAACCGGACTTCCATGGTGAGTAAGCTTCGGCGCAGAGGCTCAGACAGCGACGATTCTACAGACGATCGGCAGCAGTCTCAGAAAATCCGCGAGCAAATGTCCATGTTTTCCAGCAAATTGTCGCAGGTGGATAAGGTCAAGCGCGAAAAGGACCGCGAGGCCCTACTTGCCGCCGCGCAGCGCAACGTCAAGGCTCGTCTGCATGGCATGGACGAGAAGGTCTACGAGGAGACGGGACGTACCAATCCTAATCTCATAACCGACTGGGAGGTCAAGGCTCAAAAAGCCGCTCAGACACTCCATGACTCTCGCACCGAGAACAAGGGCAAGATTGATATAGGAGGTGGAATGTTCATGACCCAGCAGGAAATCGATGCCATTGCTTCCAAGCGAATACAGCCTGTTCTCGACGATATCCATCACAAGGCCGAAACGGAGCGTGAGCGACAAACCGTGCTCAGGCTGGAAGAAGAGGCGAGACGTGAAGAAGCCGAAACGCAAAAGTCTCGAAGCCGCGAAGCAAGGGACATTGCCAAAAAGACCAAGGGTGAGTAGGATAACTAATTAACCAATCGCTTGCATGACCTGCTTGCCTACTTGCCTATGCTGCTCTGGAGAATCTGAGATGCTAACGTGAGAGGGGAGGGGGGGGGTTATAGAACAGGAAAAACAGGAAGAGAACGCCAAGAAGATGCAAGAAAGACTAGAGGAAAAACGTCGTAAAGACGAAGAGAAGGCTGCAAAGGCGGAGGAGAAACGACTGGCCAAGGAAGAGAAGCGCAGGTCGAAGCTTCGTCCAGTTGCCGTTGCGGCTCCGGCCCATTCTCCGGCCACCGGTACTTCTGGCACGCAGCATGGCGAAGATGGCCAAGTTGTCCCAGCCGCAGATGGCATCACTAGGGCCGCAGCCATTACTGCAGCAACTGCAGAGCAAGGCGCAGAACTGCCCATGTTTGAGACTCATATCTATGCCTCGGGGTCATCCCAACACAAGAGCGAAGGTTCTCCCACCTCTCCAACTGCAAAAGTTAAGGGCTGGATCAAGCACACATTTTCTCGCGAAAAGCCCTTGGGCGAGCAGAATAAAAAGAGGCGCAGCTTCTTTGGCGGTGCCTCTATGAAGAATAGGGAACACAAAGACACCGACGTTGACAATGGTAGCGCAGTCAGCATTGGCAACCGATCCTCAAGCATGCATGATGTCGCCTTGGCGGGAAAACCTGGCGAAGGAGAAGCACTTGGACAAGACAAGGCCAAAGGCGAAACCGCGCTCGAGACGACTGGCGAGTCTGCTCCTCAACTTGAGTTACGCCTGGACTCTCACGGCGTGAGTCCTGCGAGCACGCCGTTGGAAGAGGAGCGCCAGCTGGGCGACCAAGACCAAGTGACCGACGTCGGCACGCTCGAGACAGAGAAGCACGGGGCTCGCCTCAGTCGCAAGACAAGCACTGAACCTCCTAGCCGCATCGGCATCGACGATAGTGCCTTACGTGCCAGCCGCAGCCCGAACCGCGATTCACGCTTCCGTGAAGAGCTTAAATGAAGGTACCATGCCTGTTGACGTGGCAGAGCAAGACCTTGTGGCAGCGGACATGGAAGACGGATTCTGTATGAAGGGAGATTTGTATATGAAGGAGAATTATATCGTTTACGACTGTTTGAATCTTGTTTCAGGAGCCGAGGCGGAATCTTTTTGTAACTTTTTTTTTGTTTTGTTTTTTTGCGCTGTTCCACCTTTTTCTCTTGGACTGGTGCGCTTTTGCGAGGCTTTGAATTTTGTTGACTTGTTGAATTGGCAGGATAGGATGGATATAGTTGTATACTTGGGCACTGAGTCCGCTGGTTTCCGCTAAAGGTTTCTTCAGGATGGCAGTGGTGATCTCAGTTTGAATTCGTGGGTCATGGACGGGCTTGTCGGTTCAAGTGTCTGGGTGTGTATGCTATTTGGACCGTAGACTAAGGAATCTATATGACTTTGGGCTCGTGCCTTGCATCTACCTACAGTCTAAGCATGAAGATGGGCGTTTTATTCCTTGCACGTCAGGCGCTGACACGATGCATCAACCGGCACGACAGGACAAACAGACAAACAAAAAAAAAACAAACAAAAAAAACAAACACGCCATGATGGGCGACAAAAAGAGCACGATGAGGGCTTTTTTCTTGCACGGCACGGCACTGGCCAGCCAAGCCACGAAGACGTCGTGTCGAGATCTAAAAGACGGTAACACATGGGCATGATGAAATTCCCCCTCGATCCGACGTCACGATCAAAAGTGGCCCGCCCGCGCATCAACCGCGGCCCTGGGAGGCGCCGCGTTGGCCGCGTGCGCCGCGTGCATCTTGACGCCATCCTCATCCACGGCCTCGGTCTCGACCTCGGCGGGAAGCGCCATCTCGACGTCTCGGGCGCCGTCGTGGGGCTTCTCGAACCTGGCGGACGGGTGGCGCGTGTAGACGGCGGGGCGCAGGTCGATGATGAAGGAGAGGACGTAGAGGGTGAAGATGAAGGCGACGATCCACTCGAAGACGGCGGCGACGTTGCGGTTGTGGGTGAACGAGGTGCTTACGAAGACGATGGCGAGGAAGAGCTCGATGAGGATGAAGGAGAGTTTGATCCAGAAGGAGGAGCGGAGGATGCGGTGGTCGCGGTTTTCTTGGGAGGGGGGGGAGGGGGATGGTTAGCTTTTTCTTTTTCTTCTTCTTCCCTTTCTACTTCTTCAAGCGTTTCCGTGGCAGAACCTACTGATGCCCAGCCTCTGATACTCCCAGCAGGTAAACACGGCCGAGAGCATGTACCCCCCAATAAAGAGCAGCAGGAAGCCGTCATGCATCCTCTGGTGATGGACGACGTCAAACACGGACAGCAGGATCAGGCCCGCGGCGCCGGCAAAGGCAAAGACGATGCTGAGGCAGACGAGCGTCTCTTCGCCGCACGACCGGTTGGGCACCAGCCTGCCGCGGTGGCGGAGCCAGCGCTCGGCGAGAAAGGCCAGGTCGAGGGCGACGACGGTGATGCAGGAGCCGGCGATGAAGAGGGGCTTGAGCGAGCTGGCGCCGATGTCGCTGATGTAGGCGATGGAGGCGCCCGAGGCCATGGACGGGTAGCGGGTGCGGTGGGTGGCGATGATCCAGTAGAGGAGCATGGTGAGGAGCATGGCGAGCCAGACGAGGGCGGAGAAGGCGGGGAGGAGCTGCGATGGGTTAGTTGATGGTCTTTTTCTTCTTGTTCTTTCCGTTTTTTGCCCTTGTCGCGGAATCATGTTGGTGGTTTCGTTCTTACCCAGTAGGAAAAGAGGGCGCGGACTGCCATGGCGTGGGCAGCTGGGGATGGCAGAGACGAGGACGAGGATGAGAGCGTGGATCGTGTATCATGGATGTGCTTTATGCGCCGGGTCTTGTTTCTTTCTTGCTCTCGTCTTCTTGTTTTTCTTCTTGCTCGTTCTCTTTCTTCTTCTTCTTCTTCTTCTTCTTCTTCTTCTTCTTTTCCTTCCCCCCTTTTCCCCTTTCCCTTCCTTTCTCTTCTCTTTCAAACCCCAAAGCACTGCTGCCGGACACCTTTTGCCCAAGTTCCGCACTTCAGACCCCAGATGGCTGGCCGAATGTTTTCTCGACAAACCCAGAGGCAGCAGTGCGCGCGCAAAGGCTCACGACTCTTGAGCAACGGACGAATGACCAGGAAACGAAGCAAAAAAAAAAAAAAAAAAAAAAAAAAAAAGTCTAAAAACAAAAATCAAAAGACAAAAGACGCCATTCGGAATAAGCGTACGGTCTGCCCGACTAGTCGGCGACTGACGAAGCCTTGTTGTCGTTGACGACGTAACGCCGCTTGGATGACGTAGAACATGTCGCTCCGGCCAAGCAAGTCCAGCTTGCCTGTGACGTCTGCGACAGGTGCAGGGGTCAAGGAATGGATACATTCAAGGGCCGGAATGACATGCTCGAAATTGGAGAATGATGAATTTGCTATTGATGCTTGCCGGGGCCCAAGCTTGTTTTTTCCTCCCCCCACGTGCCGTGGCCGCTATTAAAAAAAAAAAAAAAAAAAAAAAAAAAAACACATGAACATGGCCGTGATAAGAAGAAGCTAAAAATGGGAACCCCTTTGAGCGTCTTGGTGGCCGTCACGGCTGGCACCAAAAATAAATCGAGCTCGAACTCGGATTCGAACCAAGGACTTCGAGATTTGCAATCTCACACTCTACCGCTGAGTTATCCGAGCTTGATGTGATTGGATATTGTGTAAAAAGGCTCATGATTTGCATAGCTGCTTGCTTCCACGACGCGCACTCCTGCACGTCATCAGTACAGCAAGTACATGTACAAAACGTTTGTATGTACCTACTGTAGGTAGGCAGGTACCAAAGTACCCTCCACAACGCTTCACCATCATATGCCAAAACCGCAGCATCGTCGTTTCTTGCAGCATCGCCTGCCCTCTTCGAACCAGCCAACAAGGCGTCTTCAAACGACAACACGCCCATCCCTCCTTTCCCTCCTTTGGCCCTCGTGCCTCTTCTCCCCCCCCCCCCTCCCCCCTCCTCCCGTCATCATGGCCGCCTCCCCCGTCGTCACCGTCACACAGCAGGCAGGCTCTCCGCTCAAAAGCCTCGCGTCCGGTCCAGCCTCGTCGAACGGCACGCCGAGAAGCTCACAACCGCCGCAGCTCCGACAACAGCCATCACAGCCGGCTCCGTCGTCGTCGTCGTCGTCACGACCGCCGCCGCAAGCCCCCCCCACGCTCGATCTCGCCGAGCAGATGAACGAGGACGAAAAGCGCAAGTACGCCAAGGGCAAAAAACTCGGAGAGGGCACCTACGCCGTCGTGTTCCTCGGCCACCTGCGCTCGCACCCGTCGACGCTCGTGGCCATCAAGAAGATCAAGGTGCAGAAGGAGTACACCGAGGGCATGGCGCCCGACGCGGTGCGCGAGCTCAAGCACCTCCAGGAGCTGCGCCACCCCAACATCATCTCCCTCCTCAGCGTCTTCTCCTCCAAGGACCAGAACCTCAACCTCGTGCTCGAGTACCTCCCGCTCGGCGACCTCGAGATGCTCATCCGCGACACGGACCGCGTGCGCTACGGCGCCGCCGACATCAAGGCCTGGATGGGCATGCTCACCCGCGCCGTCTGGTTCTGCCACGAGAACTTTGTCCTCCACCGCGACATCAAGCCCAACAACCTGCTCATCGCCGCCGACGGCGAGGTCAAGCTCGCAGACTTTGGTCTCGCCCGCGCCTTCGCCGACCCGCACCAGAACATGACGTCCAACGTCATCACGCGCTGGTACCGGCCCCCCGAGCTGCTCTTCGGCGCCAAGCACTACAGCGGCGCCGTCGACGTCTGGTCCGTCGGCACCGTCTTCGCCGAGCTCGTCCTCCGCGCTCCCTTCCTCCCGGGAAGCAACGAGCTCGACCAGATCAAGATGATCTGCGAGGCCATCGGCACCCCGTCCGAGGACAACTGGCCCGGCGTCACCCGGCTTCCCGAATTCACCGTCCCGTCCCAGCACCCCGTCCACGGCAAGGACTGGTACGAGATGCGCTTCGGCACCGTCGGCTCCGACGGCGTCGACCTCCTCATGAGGACCCTGTCGCTCGACCCCAAGAAGCGCATCACCGCCCGCGCCATGCTCCGCCACTCGTGGTGGAACGCGGAGCCCAAGCCCACCCAGAAGCAGGACCTGCCGCGCAAGACGACGGGCGCCGACGACAAGATGGGCGCCGATCTCAAGAGGCGGCCCGGCGTCGTGGGGGAGGAGGATAGAGGCGCCAAGGTGGCGAGGAAGTTGGATTTTGGGGGCCGGTGACGACTTTTGTGCATATATTGGGCGTTTGTTTTTGTTTTTTGTTTTCCTTTTTTTCCTTTTTTTCCTTTTTTTTTTCCCTTCCTCTTCTTTGTAAAAAAGGGCGGTCGTGGATTCAAATTCTTATGCATCATGCTTTTTCTGGCGTTTCCGTCTGCCGCACTGACGTATACCCCGTTGGATTCATACGCACGACTCTCTCTCATAAGCTCGATACCGGACATAGCTCGTGGTGCGATGATGCTGGGCACACGTCCCACCGTGTATATCCATTTACTCGAAATAGTACATACATCATGGTCTATCCTCGACATTCACACGTCATGTATATTCCATCCTTTGAAAACATCAACGCAATGTAACACCTATATGCTCGATATGCCACGCACTACATGTATAAACAATAAACAGACCCTCCCCCACACACACATACCGTCGTCTACATGAGCACGCACTCCATGCCGTACATGGCTCTCTCCACACTCTTCTTCACTTGGTACCAGTCCGCCCGCCGCTGCGCATACTCGTACACCTCCTCGGCGCGGAACACGCCGCCGAAGCGGTCGCCGTCGGCAATCACGGCCGCCATCTCCTTGGCGTGCGCCTGGTCAATCAGATAGATCTGGCTGAGCTCGCGCAGGGCCGCAAAGTACGCCACCAGGTCCTTGTGCTTGAGCGTGCGGACGTAGTCGGCGTAGAGGTTCATGTCGGCAATGAGCTTGACGGCGCCGTGCGTCGACACGCGCTGCCGCTTGAGGTGCTTGCAGATGGCCGTGAAGAGGCGCTGGCCCACCTCGCCGTTGAACACGTCCAGCATGGCCTTGTCCGTCGTGCCCACGAGCATGCCGGTGTGGGACGAGACGAGCTCGACGATGCGTTTGGCCGTCGACGTCGGCCCAATATCTGCCTCGGACGACCCGGACCCGACGCCGGCGGCCACGGCGGCTTCCGACATGTCGCCGCCGGTCATGGTGGTGGTGGTGGTGGCGGCGGAGGCGGAGGCCACGATCGAGAGCGCCGACGATGCGGGCCGCGGGTTGTAGTCGGTGGGCAGCTGCGTCGTCGAGTGCAAGTATTCCACCTCGTCCATCAGCACGTCGATGCCCCTGTTGAGGCCGGCCGCGACGCTCTCGTCCAGCATCTGCTCAAACTTCTTCTTGGCCAGCCCCGCCGGGTCGAGAAAATCGTTCTTGTCGGCAATCTTGGGCGTCGCCAGCTGCTGCTCGTAAAAGACGTCAATCATCTGCGAGATCAGGTCGCCCACGTTGACCAGCTCGATGAAGGTGACGAGCGGAGCCACGCCTTTTTGGCTGTGGTCGCTCACGTCGCGCGGGTTGTAGTGCGAAAGGTGGTTGACGGCCGTTTCGAAGCCGCTCCTGACGTGTCGCTGACCGAGAATCCGGAGCAGGACGACAAAGATGCTGGAGCACTGCTCCTTTGCCTCGCCGCCTACCTGACCGCCGAGCGCCATCAGCACCGCCGCCCGGTCGAGGCTCGTCTTGGCCAGATGGACCAGGTTGAGCGCCACCTCGATGCTGCACAGCGACTTGATGCCCTCGAGCTTGGATGCCATCAGGGCCGCCTTGGCGGCCAGCTCGTCTGTCGGCGCCTTGCTCGGCAGCGGGCTGGCCCTGCCACTTAAACCTGGCGTATGCGGTCGTGACGACGGCAGCGGCGTTCCCGTCGCAGAGCCGTTTGTTGACGAGGCAGCAGCGGAAGCAGCAGCAGAAGCAGCCGCCGGCTTTGCCGTTGCGAATGGCGAGCCCATGGGGAAGCTCGGAAGTGCCGTCACGGGCATCATGACCACCTTCTTGAACGAACTGAGGAAATCCGACTTCTCCGCCGATCGATTCACGTTCGCCATGTAAAACGTCTCCAGGGACAGATCCTCCTCCGAGAGCTTCTTCTCCCATTGCGACACCACTTCTTCCGCACGCTTTGTGAAGAATTCCAGCTCTTCCTGAAGATACAAGTCGAAGTGAGGCTCAAAGACCTTTAGCGCCAGCTCTTTTGCCTTTGTCGTGACGTCGTCCACTTGTCCTTGTCCTTTTGCTTTTCCGTCCTCGTCTACCGCAATTACAGTCGTCATCCTTGGTGGTGATGGCGGCGGCGGCGGCGGTTTGAGCGACTGCAGAAACCGCATCAACTGTTCCAGCACGCCGGAAACTGCCTTCAAGTACAACCCGACGCTGCGCTCGTGGCTCTCGTCAAAGAGCGGAGTGACGTACTCGGTGATGACATCTTCCCGGACCTTGTCCACAAACTCCCAAAACACCGAGTTGGCGTTGGGGAAGATGCGTTCAATGATGCGAGCCTGGTCGTTGGTCTTGGCAAGCAACACCTCGAAGAAGACCTTGGACGGCTCCAAAGACATGTCATCTTCCGACCCTCTGTTCAAGCACTCGATGGGATTCAGCTCCAGCTCGTGGTCGCTGAAGAGCGGATGCTTGTTGATGAACAAGTCGATTCCGCCTCGCGACCCGTTCAGCGTGTACAGAACATGTGCATATCGACGCATCCGCCCATCCACATCCCAGAATTCGTACCCCTGCTCAAATTCTCGAATGACGGCGCTTTCGAAGAGGCTCACCATGTTGGCGAGCTTCTCTTCCCGCTCATTGCTCCCCGAAGACCAATCGCTCCCCGCAAAACGCACCAAGTTGGCCAGCATTTGCGCCTGTTGCTCAGGGTCTCGAAACGCTTTGAATACAATCGGATCGGCGTGAGTCTTGGCCCTGACAATATCAAAGTAGAATGGCGCCAGCGCGCCGTAAATCTTGCCGTACTCCTGTCTCGCCCCGCCCCGTATGCTCTTGACCCGCCTGAAGACGTCGAGATACGAATCAGATTCTTGCCCATCTTTGCCTCCGGAAGCATGAGGGACCGTCGCGGCGCCTCCGCTGACATGGAGTGTCTCAAAGCCATCCCGCAGCTCAGATGAGGCTCTTTTCCGTCTTTTTTCCTCGACCGCTGCATCAAACAGTGTCGTCGTCGTCGTCGTCATCGGCGGCGTTCGTGTCGAATGTGGCTCGGCCAATGCCGTCCCGCTGGACTGCTTGTTGTGTGCCATTGAAGCTCGCTGTGCCTCTCTCCGTTTACGGACCCCCTCTTCAAACCTCCATCGTGCCTCGCGCTCGTCCCAGCACTGCATGCTCTTCAACCGCGACACCCACCTGGCGTCATCGTAGACCATTTCTTGCAGCCTGCGGCAAGTTCGCGCTACGCGGAGCTGATCGGCCACGGGGAGATGATCGAGAACGAAATTGAATATTTCTGGCGGGGGACAAATTTTTATTAATTTTTATTAATTTTTTTTTTTTTAATTCTTGTTAGAATTTTGGGCGTGGGATTGCTATGGTAAATTGTTTGGAAGCAATGGGGAAGAGGGAAGGGGGGTTGGGGTTGTTGTTCTCATCTCTCACTTACCAGCAGGCAGCTTCGACTTGGCGTCAATCATGTCCATGGCTTGCAGGGCATGGAGAATGCCGGCACCTTTGGCCGGACCAGCACGCTTGTTCTTGTACATGACGGCGGCTCTTCAGGGCGTTGGACAGACCTAGAGGACAATGGCTCGCTGTGTAGCTTGTGTTGGGCAGAAAAGCATCGTGACCTGTGCCTTGTGCCGTGCGCCGTATACCATCCTCGTTGCCCGTCAAGGCCGAGTCGAGGAGTCGCCGATGAGACCGAGACCAGCTGCGAGGGTGCGGCGTTGCGTTCTTTACGTCTTGATCCGGATCAGATGTTGGTAAGTCGTCTGGACTCTGGTCGGCCGGCCGCGGTTGTTGAAGCTCGCTTTGTTGCTCCACTCATCATCCATCACCCCGCCTCACGCCTCACGCCTCACGCCTCACGCCTCTCGCCTCACGCACCACGCACCACGCACCACGCCAACGGCTCCTCTTTGCAGCCGCACGTGATGAGACGGGAGCGAAAACAT
>SRPY01000051.1:22500-86651 GCA_018360145.1 Claviceps africana
TGGAGAAATTGACGTAATGATATTTCGATTCTCCTCTCACGCCCAGACGGCGAGTCTTGAGGCCAGGAAAGAGCACGCGGACCAACTTTCCGAAGCTAGCAGGGTTGAGGACCGTGATTCTCTCGGTGGCGCATCTTGAGGCATAATTGGCATAAACACGACCGCGGGGGACGGAGCCCTTGCCTTTGGAACAAACGGAATTGATCCTGGACCACGACGTCAGTAACGTTGGATTTCCCTTTCTTCTTCTTCTTCTTCTCCTTTTTCATTCTTTATTCTACTTTATTCTTCCTCATTCATCTTTATTCTTCTCTTCTTTTCCTTTTTCCTTTTTATTTTTTTAACCAATATTCGTGCCGTGGAGGACATCTCGACATACCACAGCATGGCAAACACCTGCCGAGTTCGCTCCGAGTTGGGGCCCCGCTCGTTTCCATGAAGCTCTCCGGCAACATCCTGAAGAGTCCGGTGGCGATTGACGGTGAAGAGTTGTCTCATCTCAAGCTCATTATTAGCACTGGATCTCGTGGCGGTTGGTTTCGCTGTCCCCACGGGCCCAGACATGGAGTCGCAGTCTTCATTTTCGTCACGGTCGAGCATCTGGCTCTCGCCCTCGGTGAAGCTGGCGCTGGCGGCGGCGTATTGGTCACTGGGCAGAGGATGCCTACTCATGATGTGATGTTGTTGCTGTTGGTGCTGCTGTTGTTGGTGCTGTTGGTGCTGTTGGTGATGTTGGTGTTGGTGCTGCTGTTGTTGCTGATGATGTTGCTGGTGGTGGTGATAGGACATGTGGTGATGGTGGCTCATGGCTGCTCCCATGGAAGCATCCACGGCAAAGTCATGACTTCCCGTTTGCATATGAGTAGCGGCCTGGATGATCATGTCTTCCGGAGACATTTGAGGAGCAGAGCCTATGTCCTTTCCGTGCGCGTGGTCGTTGGAAATCCATTGTCCAGCATACATGGCAGCCGAGTCTGCGAAGCCCGAGTGATCCATGGTGGGTTGTGTCGCAACGCTGTGGACAGACGTAGTCGAAGCGCGAGATTGTGGACGCTTCCTCGACTTGATGGCAGCACGCGCCGCTGGATTGTCTATAGACAAGAAGGGGAAAAGGAGAAAAAACGTCAGGACAGGTTCCTGCTCCACCAATCGACCGTGTGTGTATGTGCGTGCGTGTTTGTGTGCGTGCGTGCGTGTATGTGTATGTGTATGTGTATGTGTGTGTGTGTGTGTGTGTGTGTGTGTGTGTATTCGGTTTGGGAGTTGTCTAGACTGGACCCCGGGCGAAGCGGAGAGACGTACCTTGGTCCATGGTATGCGTGCGTGCGTGTTGTGTTGTGTGTTGTGCGTGCGTGTTTGTGTGGTGTGTTATGCGGTTGAGAATTTTTGAGGGGGGCCTTCCGATCGATCAACAAACAAGGCCGGCCGGGCCGAGAAACGCAAGACTGACTAGCCGGCGAGTCTGCGGCCGAAAAAAAGATTTTTTTTTCAAAAAAAAGAGACGTCCGAGACAAGCCGAAGAAAGAAGAAATGGCAAGAAGCGCAAAACGGCCGCACGATAGGCCGATAAACTAATGCCGCAGTCTGAACGCGCGCCTGTCGTGGTCTGTCTGGACGGCTTGCAGCAGATGTTTGGTGTTGTTTTCTGTTGCGAGGCCAACGAGAAGAGGAGGCAGGATACACATATGGGGAAAAAAAAAAGCGGGCTGGGGCAGGAGCATTGGCGGGCAAAGATACGATGGCAGCTGCATGTGGGACAAGCAAAAACCAAAACAAAAAGCACATTTGGACCCGCCAGGCCATCCAATCAAAAGACCGGGCCGCACGAAGAGCGGGGTCAGGTAGCGTAAGCGGAGACGTTGAACCGGCCAAAACAATCAACGGCGTTACCTAAGCAAGCTCGCAGTGAGATGAACTGAGATTCCAGAGAAACATGACCTGTGCTAGTTTCTCGGACTCGGAGCCAGCCAGACGGTAATGAGCCGGTGCCTTGCATTTAAGAAGACGACATGTCGTACATGGCAGCGAGGACGCTTTGCTGCCATCAAAAAGATGCTCGGAGCCATGATGAGCATCAAGGCTTGTGATGGGTGAATGAATACATTGTACTGTATATACCGTGCTGTACTTGACGTCTGTAGGCACTTACAAGACATACGTCCATGTACCAATGTTTACCTCCTGTCTAGTAAACTTGGTAGTCTCCAGGGACCCTAAAACCTTGTTTGACGCGAAAAGGGTCTCATAGAAGTCGCGTGACGTATGTGAATGTACATATGGAGTATGTATGTATCAACCTATCAAGTACCTAGTGGTATGAAGGCGCCTACCCGCTGCGTGCTCAGTTAGACAGGTACTTGGGTAAAGTAGGTAGGTACCTACCTAGGTACCTAGGCAAGTCCAGTACCTGGGTAGGTATGGGACTATCGAGATGGTCGCTTGTCCTAATGTCCATGCATTCTCCATGTGTATAGATTTTCGTGTGCTTTTTTTGCAGGCAACAATGAAATCATCATCCTCCTGGACAAACCCCACGTACGACAAAGACCCAAAGACACAGGACAAGCGTACAAGGGTTTTCTACAACAGCTGCTCCAATGGTGGTGGATGGCCTCAAGTGTTTCACCGTTGAGACTTGGGTAATGAAGCGGTAAAACACTGCTGATGGGGCGATTCGACAGCGTGTCCCAGGAATATCCACACTGTTGACGTGCAAAGTCGCTTGGGGGAAGAACTATCCCTTCGATATTCGTTCGATAAATCGTTCGATGTTCGATTTGAGCGAGGTGCTTCCAATTGTCTGCATGGCATTCGTCGTTGACCCGCTGTACTGGATTCGCGGCTTGTAGCTGTGACGGCCGTGCGACAATAGATTCCAATTTCTGATGTCACGAGAGGCAATGGCTCCCGCGTATCGTGTGGCGTTTTGGAATAAGGTTTCGTGGCCTCAGCAAGTGCTGATATGCTATGCTACTCGGCCGGAGTTCTTTATCAGACAGACCAAGACCAAGCCAGACCAGATTAGACCAGATCAGACCAGACCACACCAACCCAGAAGACTAGGCCAGATGAGACTAGACTAGAGCAGACAACCAGACAAGATCAGACTGTCTTCATGCTCGATAGCCGCACTGCCAAGTGCTGGCGAGCACAACAGAGAATCCTGGGTGACGGGCCAAGGCAGGCAACATTGCAAATTGCAAAGGCAAAGACAAAGGGAAGGAAGGAGGTGGGGGGTTTGGTTTAGGGAAGGGGCGGGCGGCACGGGAGCAGCAGCGAGCGAGGCTGGGATGATTAGGGCGGGGATTGGTCCTGGCATGGCGGGTGCAGCAGCAGTCTGCGTTGGAAACAAACAGATTGTACGTACATAAATGTACATACTACTTCGAGTGCGCCTACCTACCTAAGTAGGTACCTATTAGGTACTTACTATCCAGGATGAATACGAATCAGCTGCCTGCGTGGCAACAATTCAATGCTGCGGTCACGTCAACGCCTGCAATCATTTGATCCGTGCCCTCTGCTCGTCTGGTGCTCGCTGCCGTGCTCCGTGCTCCGTGCTGCCGTGCTCGCGGCTGCTCCTGCCCTGCATAAGCTCCAGCCATCATGGCTGCGACCGTCTGTCCGTCCGTCCGCCCACGCTCACTGTTGCTGGCAAGTACCAGAAACTCGCCGCTTATACGGGCATTACACTCTGTCCAATGTGTCATGCACATGCTTGCAACCACATGAACCCTTCCACGCATGCTCGCTTCCATTCCCCACAACTGTCCACATTTTGCGTAGCCATTGCGTACTTGCCTGGTACCTACCTTGGTACAGAAATAGGTACCTTAGATACTACCAAGTAGGTACCTAGAGTAGTAGTTGGTAGGTACCTAGGTAGGTAAGTAGGCCAGTACATCAGCACCAACCTAGGAGGTACCTACCTACTACCCAGAAAGTAGGTACTAGGAGCTAGGCAGTAGCTTAGGCGCCTTAAGTAAGTAGGTACCTAAGTACCTTCCTACCTCTTACTTGGGCAGATAGCTTCCGATTCGACTTGCTTCTCGACACCTTTTTCGACTCTGACTTGGCCATCGTCTTGCATCTTCAAACCGTCCCTTCACCTTTGCCCATCGTTCATCGCTCGTCGTCCATCTAGACTATCGCTTTCTTTTGCTTCATCAGCCAGTACGCAGTAAAAAATCCCGGCATCGTTCCCAACATTCGACCGCAAAGGCCTCTCCGTCAGCATGTCGGCTCAAGAAAAGGCACAGAATTACCTCAATACCTTGGACAAGGAGGTTGGTCCTGTCCCATCTTCGTTTTGCGCATCCCCTTCCTTGTCCAATCCGTCTACACCTTCATTTACTGCGCACCATCTGCTGACACGAAGCGCCTTTTCCTGTTTCATCACCACAGCTTTCCAAGTATCCAGCTCTCAACAGGCTTGAAAAGCAATCTGGTGTTCCCAAGGCATATGCCGTCGTCGGTGTCGGCGCCCTTTACTTTTTCCTCATCATCTTGAATCTCGGCGGTCAGCTTCTGACCAATTTTGCTGGATTTGTCATCCCGGGCTACTACTCTCTGAATGCCCTATTTACTACTGATAAGGATGATGATACCCAGTGGCTGACTGTACGCAAAATTCTTCTCCCTTGGTTCCCTATCTTGCTCGCACCTATGATAAGATGCTGACCCTAATGTGTATTATTCTTCAAGTATTGGGTCGTTTTCTCCTCCTTCACCGTCATCGAGAGCTTCTTCAACATTGTCTATTGGTTTCCCTTTTACTTCGTCTTCAAGTTCATTTTTCTTCTGTGGCTCTCGCTGCCTGCGTTCCGGTAAGAATACAATAGCTTGCTCCTTGGCGATCGTGCCGCCGAGGCAAAAAAAAATATATTAAAAATTCGGTTTGATGCATCTAACTAATTACGCTTTCGTCTATGTAGAGGCGCCGAGCTCATCTTCCGATCTTTCATGGTCCCCACTCTCAGCCGATACTTTCAGCAGCCAGGCTCAACCTCCGCTGGTTTGCGCTCCAAGACTGGTGGCCTAGACAAGTCCGACTAAGTGCCAGGACTTATGCGATGGTCAAACAGAGTCTGCGGAGCGTCCTGATTCCTTCCGAGAGCAAGGTATTTGCTTCCAGACATGACTTTGCAAGAAACATTGCTGGGACACGCATGACTCTACAATGACCACATAAGGACACGGCCGCAACGAGTACTGAGCAACACAAGAAAGGTGCAGGAACTTAACGGTGAGCACTGTGTACGGCACAGTAACTCCTAAGCGCGAGCCTTGCTTTGTGTTGTGAACATGGCGATGAAAAGATTTTTGTAAATGGATGCCTGGTTTGGCGGGCCTGGTCATGCTGGCATCTAAAACTTATTGGATGAATCACGCGTCGATTTTTTTTTTCTCTTTTTCTGGTTTTCTTTCTCCGGGAAACCTCACTGTATCATTTAGATGTTGAGTCGTCGCTTGGCATCTGTGTCCGTTCTGTCATGGTTTGCAAGGGGTTTGAGGTCATCGTTATCTGGGCTTGATTGGCTGCTCTGCCGCAAAGTGCATCAGCCCTGTACCAAATAGATGAAACTTGGCTCAGAGCAAGGCGGTGATCCTACGAAGCAAGTAGATTTTCAAAAGCACTTGGCCCTCCATGAGACTTGGAACAATGAAGCAGCCGAGACAATATACGCAATGGCAATTCAATGGGTCTCGTCACCTTTCTTTTTTTCGCCTTGGGTCTTTTCCCTTTTCCCTCCCCCCCTTTTCCTTTTGCGAGAAGTGCTGGAAAGTCGTCAACAGCCGACGGCGGTGCATTACGTACCATGGATTTGAGTGCGTGGTGGATGCACGTCCATCCGTATTGATACAGCTTGATGCATGCGTTCTCTGGACGTGCCGCTTCGAACCGCTTTGACCGGCCGTGTCATGTCATGGACTCATGGCTGCGACTTGTAACTGGTCAGCGAGCCACTACCTGAGTGGTAGGTACCCGCCTAACTGGGCATTCCGGAAGACTCGGGAGCAGGCAGATACCAAGCGGACTTAAATTACCTGCGTACTAGATGCCCACCTACTAAGTACCTTTGATACTAGGTACCTCTTACCTGACAACGTCGTCGCGATTTGCGCAATTTACTCCTGTGTCGACACTCGTTTTTTTTATTTTATTTTTTGCCCACAAACTGCCTTTCGCTTCCTGGATTTGCTCTTTCGGATCGTCGATCGCATGTCCATCACTTCGCCATGAGGTAACGGCCGACGACCAGAGATGGATGACTGATTTTGCCGGTTTGCCCTTTCTGGCCCCAGTCCAACAAGGCAAGGCTGCCAGCGAAAACGTTCTCCCCGTCGGAACTTACCACGACATTCGATTATATCGACAGACGCCTCGCTGAGGCGCGATCCAAGGGGGCTATTATGCAGCTGAGCCCGTTGCAATCGCGGCTTGTGGCGTCGCTCGCTGCCACATCGTGTCTGTTGTTGCTGTATTTCCTGCTTCTGGCCCCAAAAGGAGCTTTCGCCTACGAACCAGCGCTCGATTCCTTGTCCGGGTCCTCTCCTTGGCCCGATTTGTCTTCCATAGACTCCGTCCAAGAAGACGACACCGAGCCGCAATCGTCGTTTTACGAACCCATCCTCAACTTTCTCGGCCGCAGCATACTCGGCCGTGCTGGCGACACCACGCCTCTCGAAAACGATAAGCCGTTAGGGTCCAACATCCAGGCGGGCGAGACACCGACATGCTACGTCATCAAGAAGGATTCCCTCATCGACATACCCTTTTTCGCCAGGCAAGTGCGGGATGATGGTGGCGACGACGATGACGATGGGAAGAGCTCCTCCAACGGCGGCAGGAAGGACGCGACTATTTACATATCCGCGAATACGTGCCTGCTACCGATAATATCCAGCGGCAACAGCAGCAGCAGCAGTAGTGACGGCGGCGGCAACAACAGCAACAACAACAACAACAACAAGTCTCCGCGACAACCACCGCAAATGATTCTGTTCCTATCCAACGGCACAGACTTGGGATGCCCCCAAATCACAAACAGCACCACCGGAGAGGTGACAAAGGGCTTTACAGCTCACAAGTTTGAGCAAGGTGCAGTGACAGTCAACGTCACCAATGTAACAAGCGACATTTACGTTGGCATCTATGCGCCAAATATTGAGGATAGCTTCACGGGCTGGTACGGATACGAGGTCGCGGCGTCGAGTATCGAGTACTTTCACCAATATCGGAGCAACGAGGCAGAGCTCCTCTGGATGGACAGTGACTCGACGGCAGCGTTGCTGATTACGCGAAATCTGACCCACGACGCCAGCGAGACTCGTCGTATCTGGAGCGAGGGCCCGATGTACCGGCTTTTTGTGAGCGGACCGGACCCGTCGGAGCTGGATGGTCTTCGTCGATCAGCTTGCGGGTTGGAGAAGTATGCGCACATTGGGACGGACAATTATGGCTATGGGTTGAACAACAGCATAGTCAAGACCTCGATGACGCTTAGAGGGCCGGGTGGTCTGCCAAAGCAGCAATTCTACATCGTCGGACTGAACGCGACGACATCCTACGACGGAGTGCTCGTTCGACCTGCCAACGTGACTGTGAATGCGGGAAGCAATCCGCAGGGGGCGGTTCAGGTGCCGTGGAGGAGGCCTGGGAGCGTCGTCTTCCAGAGGACAAGCTTTCAAACTAGTGCTGGTAGGTTGGGTTCCGAGGCACGCGCGGTGATGATGGTATATTGACTTGGGATCTGACATGAAGCGTAGCACCCAACTGCAAGGTGGTGACGGACTTGGAGTTCTGTGATGAGATACAGTACGCGGTGCCTGGAAACGACGGCAAGTATAACAACACCGAGTTGGCCAAGGCGTACGACTTGCAAGCCAAAAGCATGTACGACAACTTCCTCAAGGTCATGCAACAGATCCCGTGCGAGGCGGACAGGACATCGAGGTACTCGCTCGCCAGAACATGCGACGACTGCAAAAGAGCTTACAAACGATGGCTATGTACCGTCAGCCTACCCCGGTGCGAGGACCTGCACACCAGCTCGCCCTTCAGTGTGATTCGAAACGTGAACCAGGCCTTGCCCAACGGCACATTTTTGCCGGCGGAGCTTCGCCAAAAGCTGGGGAGAGTGCCCTCGCAGAACGCGTCGCGAAGCTCGTTCATTGACCAGACGATCCGGCCAGGGCCGTACTATGAGCTCTTGCCCTGCGAAGACATCTGCTACCAGGTCGTGCAGAGCTGTCCGGCGGCCATACAATTCCAATGTCCGCAGCCGGGAATGCATGGCTTCAACGTGACGTATGGGGTCCGCAGCCGCGACAACACCGTGGTGTCGTGCAATTATCCAGGAGAGGCGAGGACGCGAATAAGCGGGGGGACGGCCGCTGTGCCCGATCTGGCGCTGGTGACTTTTGTCACGACGCTATTTGGCTTGCTGATGATGGGGGCGTGATGAGTCCGGGACGATGAGACTCGGGCGGAATAGAGTACGGAGTTGACGGATGGAGGGAGGACATGGGGGAAATTGTGCATTTCGGCATCTTTGGGGACCGTGAAAGATTTGTCGTGGGACGGGCGTTGGTACAAGCGTTTGTTATTATCTGGTTTTTCTTACTATTTTAATTTCAACTCTTCTTTTTTTTTTCCAAGTCCTCGTTTCCCCCAGTTTTGTCCAGTTGCAAGGTCCATCTCGCTGCGGATTTAGACCGGGCAGTGTAGGTACCGCATGGGAATAACGACAGCGGGTTGCGCTGCGCGCACGGGGCTTTAGAATCTCCATGTCCTGATTGGGCCTCGCGACCCTGGGCCCCACATTCCTCGGCGCCAAGTCGACCACGTCGACATCTGGGACACGGCGCAGCTTTGCTGGCCCGGCGGCGGAAGCTCCCTTTTTCCCTCGTCAGTCCTTTTTCTTTTTTGTGTGTGTGTATGTGTCTGCTCCATCGTTCTGGCTGCCCGTCTGTCCAGCTCACCTCGTCGTCTTTGGCGCCTTTTAGACCCCTCTTTATTGAGTAGTTTTACAACGGGCGAGTCCACTGGTTTTTTTTTTTTTTTTTTGTTTTTTTTTTTTCATTTATTTTTTTTTCGGTCCTTGCTCCTCGCCATGCTGGTATCCGCGCTGGTTTCCGTGCTTGCGTTGCAGGTGTTGGGTGTGACGGCTGTATGTGCTGCGGTGACGCCCCCCAAGATGATGGAGCCAATACAAAAGATGGGGAGAAGAAAAGAAAAAGAAAAAGAAAAAGAAAAAGAAAAAAAGCTAACGCAACACCCTCCCCTCCTGCTCAGGATGGTCACGATGCCGCCCACGACGGCAGCGTTCCCTCGTCGCCGCCCGAGCTCAAGGCCAGCTTGAAGACGACGTTCCCCGACGCCGACCTGCTCGGAGTCCGGCTCGTCAACGGCCGACCGACGACGGCCCTCGTCGAGATCACCAACAACGAGGAGGGTCCCATCCGGGTGGCTTTCCTGGCCGGCTCCGTCGCCGACCCCAAGGAGCTCCCCGAGGACACGCCCGCGTACCGGGGCATCCTCCACAACCTGACGACCGTGCAGTACAACCACGACATTGAGGCCGGCGAGACCAAGAGCCTTACGTACTCGTTTGCGCTCGACATGCAGCCGCAGGACGTGAGGCTGAAGCTGACGGCCGTTGTGTCGGGCGGCGAGGCCGCATTCCACCAGGTTCTGGCGCACGATGGCATGGCCACCATTGTCGAGGCTCCCACGAGCTTCCTCGACCCTCAGATGTATGTTGTGCTGTTCTTGCCTTTTTGTACATGACATGCGCGGAGTTTCTTTCTTTCTTTATTTTTTTTTCTTTTTTGTACCTTGTCCACGTTCTTCTTCTTTCCTGCCGCCCGAGATCCGAGAAGAAAAAAAAAAAAAAAAAAAAAAAAAAAAAAAAAAAAAAAAAAAAAACTGACGTCGCCGCGACCGCATACAGCATCTTCCTCTACCTGTTCCTCTCGGCCGTCTTCGCCGGCACCCTCTACTTTGTCTACAAGACGTGGATCGAAGCCCTGTTCCCCCAGGCCAAGCGCACCAAGTCGCCCGCCGCCGGCAAGAAGAGCAAGAAGATGTCTCCCGACGCCGACGCCGCCCTCTCGGGCTCCGAGTCGGCCGGCACCGCCACCGGCTCCAAGACGTACGACGAGAGCTGGATTCCCGAACACCACATCCACCGTCCTGCCGCCAGGCGGGTCAAGTCGGCTGCCAAGTAGAAGCGCGCAAGTAAGAGGGCGCGCTTCTGCTCATTTTGTCCAAGGATGCTGAGGTCGAACGCGCCCACGACGTGCCGAATGCGCTTGTCACCACGGGTTTTTTCTCCGCCTTTTCTCAAGCGGGGCAGGGGGGGACGACGATGAAAGGGACCAAGATTCTCTGAGCGTCTCGTGTTGTGGGGGGAAAAAAGAAGAAAAAAGAAAAAAGAGGCCCAAGTTTCTTTTATATAGTATTCAAGAGGATACCTTTGAGAAGAAGGGGAAAAAATTCCCTGGAATCAAGCACGAAAAAAAAAAAAATGTCCATTGACGGGATGACTAGTCGGCCTGATCGGCCATCATGTAAAAAGTCGAGACGGACTGTCTACATAGCGCAGTTCGTATGCAAAAACAAAGCAAAAAGATGCCACCGACTTGAAGCACACTTGGCCATCTATCTGTCCACCATGACGCAACGTGGCCTCGTCGCTGAGGACGCCGGCGCAACGTCTCCCACTGGTAAAGACCCAGGGTAAAAAAAAAGGCCGGGCACCATCAACAGCCAGGGCGCATGCCTCCTTCTGCTGCGCCAGGGACCTCGTTACCGGAAAAGCCCACCGCCAGCTATATAGACTACTATATAGACTACTGTCCGTCTTTGCCCTTGTTTGTCGAAAACTCCCTGTCCATCGTGGCAGTATATATCCGTCGTCGAGCTCCTTCTCCTAGCCATTGGTGTCACAAAGCCATCCATCCATTCGCACACATGTACATCATGTACATCGTCTTCTAGCAGCGCTCTCAATCATCCGTCTAGTCTTGTCCGCTCCATGATTCGGCAACCTGTAGCTTCATGTCGTCGCATTTTCTGATCCTCCACGTGGGCACGTCTCGGTGCTGCGAACCCGGGCTGCGGCCGCCTCACCGGCCAAGTAGCCCATGACGGCCCTTGCTTGCATCCGCGCCGTGGCGTCGTCCTCTTGGTCATGGTGGTCGTGATTCGCGTTTCCCGCTGCCGGGGCGGTGGTGCCAAACAGACATTCCCACAGATCGCCCTTGGCCACCATCTCGCCTGCCGACTTGTCTTTGCTCATCAGCCTGGACAGGGCCGCGTGCTCGAGCTCGAGCGTGTTGGCTGCCTCGAAGCTGGCGTCGAGCACTTCGGGCGTCACCGTCGAGGCCGTCGAGGCCGTCTTGGTCGTGGCCGTGCTGTCGTCGGGGCGTCGTCGGTCGCCCAGATGCTCCATGCGACGCTGCACCGACAGGTTGTAGACGCTCTCCTCTACCGTCCCAGACACGAGGTACAGCCACACGGTTGTTTCGCGCTGCTGCCCGATGCGGTCGACCCGCGCAATGGCCTGCAGTTCCAGGGCGGTGTTGAGGAGCGGCTCGCAGAGGAAGACGTGGCTGGCGTTGACGAGGTTGAGTCCGCTGGAATGGGCTCGCGCGTGCAGAAGAAAGACTTCAGTGGCCGCATCCTGCTTGAAGTCGGAGATGCCGTTTGCGTCGTCAATGGACGCGTGGCCGATGCGAAACCGTCGAAAGGCGTTGCGCAAAATGTGTAGAAAGTCGCGATATCTGGGCCAAGTCAGTACGAAAGAGTCCAGAGCAGGAACAAGCACCCGGCGTTTATGGATGATCAAAGCCCTTTTGAACAAGAACCGACACGGCACGTACTGAGAAAACACAATGGATTTCGCCCCCGGGTCCGAATCCCTCAGCCACAGCAAATGTCGAACCAACATGTCAACCTTGGTGGTAAAGGACGGCCCATCGAGGTCAATGTTCTTAATCTCGGCCAGCTTGTCCGCGTTGAACTCGGAATAAATTGCCGTCGTCGCTGCCATTGAAGACGACGACGACGAATTCGTCATGTCACGTCTCTGCACGGCTCGGCTCTGCGGCTCGCCCGTCGTCGTCGTCGTCGTCGTCTCCCTGCGAATCTGCAACTGCTGCGGTTTGATGGCAATGTCATGCAAGTTGGACGGCTTGAGCCCTCTTTTGCACACGGGACAGTTGTGTCGAGACTTGAACCACAAGGTCATGCATTCTTTGCAGAACTGATGCCCGCAGACCGTCAACACACCCGTCACAAAGGCCATCTGGCAGATGACGCACATGCGCGGCTCGTTGGACTTGAATCCGGCCTCCTTCAGGTTGAGCAGGTAGCGGTGTTTGGCCTCCAACGAGGACAGCTTCCTGCGCAGCTCGTCTTCCGTCAGCTGGAGCCTGGCAATGGCCTCGTCCGTCTTGGGACCGTCGTACGGGAGCACGGCGTCCGACACGGCCTGCAGCTGGCGGTAGTACTCGAGCCTGGCATTCATGGTGGCCTTGAACCCGTCGATTTCCGACTCGAGCGCCGACGCCACCTTGTTCTGCTCGCCCATCTGAGCTTGTATGGACGGCAGCTGGTCGGAAGCGATCCTCGCCTCCATGACTTCCCGACTCCCCGGAGCAGCATCGGCAGATACGCGCGACTGCAGAGCGCGAAGCTCGGCGATGGCCGCCCTCATGGACAGGTTGGACATTTTGGGCTTCACCTCGGCCCTCAGCCTCAGCATCTCCATCATCGTGTCCGGCGCAGGACCGTCACCGATTCTTGCCAGTCTCAGCGATGTCTCCGTTTCGTGTTTGGCGAGTTCGTTGGTCTGTCCGGATATGGCATCTTGCCGATCGGCTATGGCGGCCCTCAACGTCGTCACGTAGACCATGAGCAGGTCCTGAAACTTGGCAGAGTCCCCAAGCTCCTCTCCCGTCAAGTCGGCTTCCCCCCCGTACCCGTCGTTGCCGTCGCCCTCGTCGTCCTCGTCGACCAGGGGCCGCAAGAGCAGCCGGACAACTGCCTCGCGCCATTCGTCAATCACGTTGGCCTGTTGATTGAGTTCCCCGTACAGCACTTCCAAGTTGTCCACGATCCGACCGCTTTCAATACCCTTGCACGGGTTCGTGACGAGCTCGGGCATTTCGGCAAATGTTTGCTTGGAGGCGATGCGACGGATTCTGTTCATGAACCGCTTCACCTTGCCGTGGCTCTCGCGCAGGATCTCTTGTCTCAACAATTTGGCGGCATTGTAGCCGTCATCTTCCAGTTTTTTTAGGCGTTGGAACTCTTCCGAGTCTGGCTCCGTCATCTCTTTATTATCCTTGATCTGAAATGCGGCATTTGCGCAGAAAAAAACGGCTCTATGATGCAACTCGAGCGCCGACCGAAGCCTTCGGCGGCATTCACCAATGTTGCCTTTGTTTTCCAACTCGTCGCACTCCTGCTCCTCCTCCCGCTCTCCCTTCTCCTCATTGTCTGTTTCGGACGAATCGTGAGTCGATTCTTCTTCTTTTTCCTCGTCCGCTTTTTGAACAGCCTCTTCGCCGCCAGTTTCGCGAATGGCATCCCTGAGTTTTGTCCTGGCGTTCGACACGAGTCTTTCCGTGTCCCGTCTCACCTCGTCCCACAGTGTCATTGCCTCCTTCACACGGGGACCGTTTTCATACAGCTGGCCCCTTGTCAAACGGGCGAGCAAGTATGCTCTTTCCTCAGCTCTGATGGAGTTTTCGCTTTGTTCCAACATGGCAGTGAGCACTTCTTCCACAGTTCTCATTGGTCGTGCTTTGTTGTAGCCTAACAGACGGCGGCTGTAGATGCCCACCTCCGGATGCAACGTCGTCTGGCGTAACCGATTGAGCCATACTCTCATGACATGCTCGTATTTTTCAGGATCCCAGTCCTCAGTCTTCGGGGTACCATCGACATGCAGCCCACATTCGTCGGCCATGTCCTTGAAAAGCGACTGGTAATGCTGTTCCTCCACGGCAGTAAACGGCATGCTGATAGCATATCTCTTCTGCGGTGGCAAGAGAATCTCATCTCGAACCAGGGACTTGGTGTGTCGCAGGGCGATGGAGCCAAACATGTGCTGGAACAGCCGTCGATGTTTTGCAACCAAGCCCTGCCACGCCTGAGGAGCAGAACAGTACGGCTCGTACCGCAAAAACAACAACAGACCGAAAAGGTCTTTGACATCATCCTTGACGGGGGTGCCGGTGATGCTCCAGGCATTGATGCGAGGAAGGACGCGGGCCACCAAGGCTGCCTGAGTATACCCATTCTCAATCATTTGAGCCTCGTCAAGGCATACCCTCCACCATGATATTTTGACCAACGGAGACGTCGCGCGATGGTATGCTCTTTCGAACCGTCGAGACCTCTGTGGGGGTTCTAACGCGTAATGCAGCTCCGCGGAGAGGACAGAGTACGTTGTGATGACCACGTCATATCCACAGAGCTCTTCAACAACCGCCGCCTCGTCTGCGTCGGCGTCGGCGTCGGGCATTTTTTTGCGCCCCTTGTAGTGCTTGACTCTCAGGCTGGGCGCATGACGAGCTATCTCGGTGATCCATTGCTGCCGGAGTGACTCAGGTGTGACGATGAGAGTCGCTCCCGTGGAAACGAGCCCATCCGCGCCTCCGTCATCACGTTTTAAGGGAGAGCTGGGTCTACCGTGCAAAAGAATGAGACCAAGAATCTCTAGGGTCTTGCCCAGACCCATTTCTTCGGCCAGAATGCCTCCCCTGATATCCTCGTCCGCCCTCTGGTAAAGTGTGATGTCTCTTGTTACCGTCTGGAACACGTCGCTTACGAAAACGTCAGTCCCATGGATGTCTTGCACCGTCCGAAAGCTGGCCATCGCCGTTGAACTTGAATGCGGAGGCAAGGGCTGAAGCTTGGCCTCTTCCCGCGACCACGCCACGCCTTCTCTGGCGAGAAGCCACTGAAGCGTTCGCTTCTGATAAGGAAATAGCGTTGCTTCCAGTTCCGGAACAAGCATGTCCAAAGGCTTGCCGACCTGAAGCGGGACATGGGCGGCTTCATAGAAATGTGCCGGTGACGACGCAGGTCCATCCCCATGGTGGTCCGTAGTGGGCCAGAAGCAGTCGATGAGGCAACCTGTCGATTTTCTTTCACTTGCACTAGGAAGGGGGTGATGGGGCGAAGGCGTCTCGTTCCAGTTCAGTTGGAGCGAGATATCAAAGGTAATCGAACCATGGCAACACTCCATGGCCAACGCCACCCCAACCCATATGTTTCCGGCACCATCTCGCTTGTTGTTGGCGCGACTCAAATCAAGCATGACAGCGCATTTCTCATCATGCTCGTCCGCTCGCAAGGAAAAGATGACGGATAAAAAGCCTGCCGGAGAGTTCGGCCGCGATGCGATGAGTAACCTTCCCGGCTGGAGCAGCCTGATTTTCAAGAACTCGTCGGCATTGCTCCAAAACCTCACGAACTCGGTGCAGTACCTGTCCGCTGTGGGACGAACAAAGCGTATGTCTGCGTGCGCAACATGAACCGGCCGAAAGGGCTCAGCCGCCACTTTGCGGCGCTTATAAGGCGGTTGTTTAACTACAGCAGTAGAAGCTTCACATGGTTTCCCCAAAGGCAGGGTGGCAAAGTATTCAGTGACTGTAGACGACACGACATCTAAGGAAGCGCGTCGAGTTAGCTTGTCATATTTCCGCGCAAGTACACGGCGCAACACCACGTACCATCGACAGCTACTTCTAGACATGATGATGCTGCTGCTGCTGACGATGACGCCGATGACGCCTTTCTTGAGCGTCGCGCGACCTTTTTTGGCATATTAAATTCGGGAAGGCCACGAGTCGATGTTGGAGTATTTTGGCTTGTCTCCCACGAAAGGATGGATTTCACGGCGGATCCATGTTGGATATCCCGTCCTTTCTGGCGCAGAGAACAGGAAGTGAGCAAAAGATGAAGAAAAGAAGGCAAGTTGGCTGAATGTCGGCAGCTGCCAGCCGCGGTTTTCGTAATTCTGCTCGGCACGCCAAGACCAGCAGCCCGGCGGGAAGGCCCCGCCACTGTGCTTCCGGTCCACACACCCCCCACCCCACCATCCCATGGAACCAATCAATAGACGTTACTGTGCAGGATGCAGCCCCACAAATTTTCAGAGGCAGTGTCCCAGCCTTGCTTACATAACCAGGGTTTTGGCACAACGCTTGTTGAGCTTTCTTCAGTTTAATCCGGGAACGGAGTGGGATCCAAGAAAAGAGTCGCCGATATCTCCAAACCGCAGCAGCGGATGCAAAACGGTCGCGGCAACAACCTGCCCCAGCCATCTCATCCCGGGGTACGTTTTCGTGGCGATGTTTCTTTTCCTGTTGCGTTGTGTTTAAATTTGAAGTGAAGGGGGGAGGAGAAGCAGAAGAAGAAGTAGAAGAAAACAAAAGAAAAGAAAACAGAAGAAGAGGAAAGAAGAGGAAAGAAGAAGAAGAAGAAGATGCCAAAAAAGAAAACACTATAGGACCTCATCGTCGCCATCGTTTGGGAATTCAGCCGCCCTTTTTTTTTTTTTTTTTTTTTTTTTTCAAACCAGATCTGGCTTTTCTGACCACTTCTTATTACAACAGCAGCGACAACAGCAGCTTCACCACCACCACCACCATCATCATCATCGCCAGCAATCATGAAGGCTCCCACCACATTGCGAGCTTCACTCCTCTTGGCGCGAAACACGTGCCTCAACGGCACGCAGAGCCGATTTCTTCACAAGACGAGACCCCCGCATGCGATCCCCCAGCCGCGACCTTTTGTCCCCGACGTGCCGACGTTTCTGACGCTCATTGGGCGCGGCCTCCACAAGCACGCCTCCAAGTTCCCGACCTGGGAGTCCCTCTTCTCTCTCACATCGCCCCAACTCAAAGAGCTCGGCATCGAGCCGCCCCGGAACCGAAGATATCTGCTCCAGTGGATGCAGCGGTACCGCAAGGGGGCGCTCGGCCCGGGGGGCGACTTCGAATTCGTCAAGGACGGCGAGGCGATCCTCAAGGTGGCGACGCCTCCACCCTCGGTCGTCAGCGACACGAAATGGGTGGTGAATGTCCCGGGCGACGGGACGGCCGTTGACGCCGCGGCGGTCAAGAACCTACCCAGGCCAAAGGGATACGTGGTTCGTGGCCTCAGGTCAATAGCCGGGCCCCATGCCATGCCGCTCCCCTCGCAGGCCGGGGCTGTCGTCAAAGTCACCGAGGGCATGTGGGAGCAACGCCAGGGGAGAAAGATTGACGGCGGTGAGCGTCGCAGGGCAGAAATCCGCTTCAAACGTCGCTCTGCGGAGCGCAGAGAGGAGAGGGAAGCAGAGATGGCGGGTTAGATGTCATTTGCCGGTTGTTCTTTGTTTTTTTTTTCTTGTTCCCTTCTTGTTCCCTTTCCTCTTTTTTTTTCTTTATTTTTTTTCTCTTCCATGGCAATAGAGGCCACAGGGTGCGCGCATTCTTCGAGGAAGCATGTGAGAGAGAGAATGCCGGTAATAGGCGCCTGCCGGGATTCTTGCACGGAATGGGCCCGTTGTACACAATATCTTGTATCCATAGCAAATTTTGGGCGCCGTGGCGGACTGCAGAGGGACTAGATTACTCAAAAAGTGGTCATGTAGCATGTTGGGTAGCATGATGCTGGTCTTTACAGACCACAAAACAAAAACAAAACGAATTAAGAAAAAAGACGGAGAAGAAGAAGAAGACGAAGAAAAGCCCGGCACTAGCTAGCAGCCTTGTTTCGTCTCCCTGTCTATGCATTAGAGAACTCATCAGAGTAAGGAAGAACTCGACACAGTCCTCGAGCGAGCCCAGTCGGCATCGACAACTCGACCATCTCGTCTCAGCAATACGGTGTGCTGGTGGACTTTGCTCGCGTGAAAGAATATACAGTACGTATACAGATGTGTACGGGTGTACATGACTTGTGCAGGATGGAGTGAGGATACCGAGAACCAAAATCTCCAACACAAAACGAGAATACTTTATCTTCTTCTCTTTTTCTAACTTTTCTCTCTCTCTCTCTCTCCCTCTCTCTCTCTCTCTCCTTTTTTTTTTTTTATATTTTTACCACTAGCAGCAACGCTTGAGCCACAATGGTCGGCTAAAGAAAGGAAAAAGAAAGAAAAAAAACCACCATGGGAAAATGGAAAAAGTCTAGAACTTTTCCTCACACGGTCTTGGCGTTGCATTGCGTCACCTGCCCAGCAGTTGTTCGCCTAAGACATCAATGGTCTCTGGCCTAGTCAGCCTCTACGCCGCTGCATACTAGGACCAAGGAGGAAACCACCGCGCGAGGTTTCAACGTTGGGAACTCGCGGCCGTGCCATCAGTTGAGTGGCATTTCCTCGGCGGGAGCAGAGGAACTTAGTTGGAATAATTCCTGGGTTATCATTGAGTATGCCTCGAAAACCGGCGAAGCTCCAATCCCCCCCTCCCCTGGTTTTCTTTTCCCTTTTTCTGCCCGAGACCGTTGCACAACTTAGCTTATGCCCGTCAGCCATGCGTGGAGACCATGACGACATAATGGAGAGGTTTTCCACGTCGTTATTGTCCGTGACACGTCTTGATCCTCTTGACAATGCAAGAAATTCCTCCACCTCGACGAAGAGCAGTTTTGTCTACCAGGCGTTGCATGTCTGTGCAGAGCTTAACAAAGATAACGATGATGATGATGATGATGATGATGATGATGATGATGGTGGTGGTGGTGGTGGTGGTGGTGGTGGTGGGCTGACCATTGTTGGGCCTCAATTAGGTCCATACAATGTACATACGTACGGTATGCATGTACATGAAAATTGTATGCATGGAGGGACTTTCTTGGCCCTGGCTGTGTGAGCATGTCTCGACGCGTCATCATGTGCGTCTTGCAAGGGGCACAGGAGAAATCTCCGGGATCACCAGTTGACCAGTCCACGGATCATCAGATAATGCCTGCTTGAAGGCCAAATTTAGCGGCAGGTTGAGGCGTGGAGGCCCGATAGGGATGACTGGCGGCAGGGCGAGCACCTCGGCACACTATTCTCCTGCGTAAAATGCATATCCATACAAGCCCGTTACGTCGACAAACGTCCAAGAGACATGGTGTGTGTTTCTCGGTGACCGTGAACGAGGCATTTGCAGGTGATTCGGAGAAATACCATGGTCAACCGATGATGCATACACATGTTATAGGTATACCGTATAGGTATGCAAGTACGTGCATGGTATGTCCAGGTGTCGGAGGCACCCGATGATCGTTAAGCCCCGGACACGTACTTGGCATGGGAATCCGGTGATAGCGTTGGGTCAGCATGGTGTATACGGCTTTACATACTACTTTATGCATGTCTGCATACTTCATAACAGTCTACGGGACGAAATGAGCTCGATACGTACTGTTTCAGGACTCCAGGCCCCCCATTCTTCTGCAAGAGCTCTGCGACATGGCCGTACTTTGCCGGACTCGCCAAAATCGACTTGGCAGAACGCAACCCAGCACTCCAGCGAATTAGACACAGGCCGTCGACGTTTGACAGTTGCGGCTGAGAATGAGAATGAGAATGAGAATGGTGCATGTGTGCCATGACGTGAACCATGCACAATAGGCCATACGCCATACGCCATACGCCATGCACCATGCAGGCTGACCCCATTGCCAAGGGCCGCGAACGAATTCAGCAACATCTGAACGCTGCAACGGGCGACTCGTGTGTCGGCGCCACTGCCTTTTGCCGTCGCGCATTTTCCCCTCATCTTGAATGTACATATCGTCCTTTGTTTTGCCGCGCCCCTTGCGTCAACGGGGGGGGGGGGCGTTGCTGGTACCTGGAACGGACTCCCAACACGCGTATTGGAGCACAGTGACTTTGGTCCCGCGCCAACGAGCTCAGCGTCGCGAAGCCAACACGGGCCTGGCATCGAGAGATTAGCCTAGCCGCCTTGCCAAACGTACGACAATCGCAAAAGAAACGAACGCGCACCTATCAAACCGGCAGTCTCGACTCTCGACTTCCAGGTTCTCATGCCATGCGCTCAAAGCTATTAACCTTAGCGGCCGAGGCACCAACTGGCAAGGAACTGCAGTCCGCCTGGGGAGCAAAACGTGTCAGGCCACCTTGGTCGTCGCTGTGCCCTAGTAGCTTGCTTCCCTGAAATTGTCTATGGTCCAGTACTATGCAAAAGTAGAAGAATTTCCAGGCCAATCAGGCAATGTTTGGTGCCAAGAGAGCCTTCTTGTGTTCTAGCCTGTTGTCTATTCAGCTTGAACAGTCACAGCTTCACCTCGGGAAGCGGAGCCGGAGAACCCCTGGAGGAGTTGCCATGATTTAGATGTTTTCTTGAGGAAAAGTTGGATACACTATTCGTTGTAGCGGTGCGAAGGCCTGTGCAAGGCACTGATAAGCGATGCGCAAAAGCATCCAGTCGTCTTTCTTTCTACAGAGACACCCTGTTCAATGAGGCGGGATGAGTGGGGGAGGACAACCATCGATCCGCCCGGCGCCGAGGCAGAAGCGCGCACCTGGCGATGTCAAAAACGTGGACGGCTGGTTGGGTCCATGGGTTGTCGGCACAGCGATAATACAATGGTGACATTTTCTTGGCAACATTGTCTGTCGAGTTTCGATGCCGCAGAAAAGGCCGTCATTGGACCGGCGACGGCTCTGGATCCTGGATCCTGGATCCTGGATTCTGGATTCTGGATTCTGGAATCCAACCAGTACGACTTGCCTGCAGGACACAGTCAGAAGAGTTCTAGACGAGCACTCGGTTCCCTTCTTTCCTTCTTTCCTTCTTTCCACGCTCCAATGGCCCGGTCCGGTTAGCTGTGCGAGCAAACAATAAAATGCTGCTGCCCTGTTCAAGTGGAGTCCCAAAAGAGTAACCTACTAAGACACTTGGGTCTCGCTACACATTTGAAATGACATTCGACGCCGTTGCGCCGTGAGCAATAGCTGGCCGCTGGAAACCAGACCAGACTGCGCTAGCCGAGCTTTTTCAAAATACCGAGCTCCTAGAGAGAAAAGGAAGCCGACAGCATGGAAGGATTGCTCATCTCATATCTCATGGCGTCAGCGAAGCCAGCACGGTCTGTGACTGGAGTCCTGGAGCTGGAGGGCGAAACACGGCAAGAGCCAGTTTCGTGCCTGCCTGAGCCCGTCAGCGTGGCCGGCAACGGGCAGTCGCCGGCCACACCCACTCGTTCTTGTCGTCGTCTCTGGTCAATTTGGTTCAACGCTGTGCACGCACACATATAAGTAGCATTAAGAAGTAAGAAGTACATTAAGTACTTACTTAATGTAAGTAGTAGGTACCTAAGGAGGAAGCAGGTCAAAATGTTCTCGTCCCGGGCATCAATGGCTCTCCGCCATGGCAGGCCGACGGCGGGTTGATAGCCTGGCCCTGCGCAAGGCTGATCTTGCGTTTAGCTCGCGTCTCGCCCGGAGACCATTCAGCCATTCGGCCGAGCGTGGCGATGGCCGCGGAATTTTGACGCCATGTGCGAATTCATTCTGCCCGACCGATCCACGCCCCCCAGCCCAAGGCGACGGCGAGACGGTAAAAACTACCAGGCAGCGTCACCAGACTACAAACCACACACCCCTCCATGTCCATGTCCATGTTCCACGTTCGTTCGGCCGTCACCACGCCGATATGGATTAGATTCCCCGGCATCACACATACTCAGCACTGGCAGCACGGGGCGCTTGCGGAGTGACGGAGTATCGTCTTACATGCCGCAGCTTCCGCCAGGGCTATGTTCGCTGCCGGTCCATTTCCCGCTGCATCAGCCATCTGCAAAACCTTAATGGCTCTGGACCTCGCCTGGTGCCGTGCCACCACACCCTCACTCACAGGGTAGAGATATCCTGGGTGCATGTGGGCGACCAAGAGGAACGAGTGACGTGAACAGAGAGGGCCACAGGCCACAGGCCACAGGCCACCGGCCAGTCGGGCAGCTTGGCCATTGTGGCTTGCTTCTTCGACAACAATTTACTATTAGAAGCTGAGCACTCGCTTTTCTCCCCCTCCCGTCTGTATTATGTGTATGTGTGTGGTCTTTTTTTTTTTTTTTTCTCTTCTTCCTTTTCTCATAAAGCAGAAAAAGAAAGGGACTACGATTCGAATCGATTTCATCTCTAGTTTTCCAACAATTATAGCAAGAAAAGGCCACGCCTTGCTACGGAACGGAGGAGATTCCCGCAATTCCTACTCCTTTTCCACCGTTGTGTAGCCGCGTTTCAACACTCGTCAAACTCGGACAACCTCTGATACAGGCCCGAATAAATAGACTGCCGCCAAGCTCTCGACACCAAATATCCTCCAAATTACCGAGCACGATGCCCAGGATGGTGAGACATGGCTCGCAGAGCAGTTCAAGCAGCACCTCATCCGCCAAAAAGCATTCTGCCTCCACGCCCAAGCAATCAAGACCCGTCTTCAAGGACGCGGACTGGACAGAGGTTGCGGATCCAGAGGAGAGAAGGCGCATTCAGAACCGTCTTGCTCAGCGCAAGTTTCGTGAGTTGCTCGCAACCTATCAGCATCAGCCTATTTTCGGCATGTGCTAAGTGTGGCCGTCTAGGTGAAAAAGCTCGAGAGAACAGAGAGAAGGCGGAACGAGATCTTCGAAATCAAGAACATGCTGGAAACAGTTACCGCACACCTTCCGCTACCGATTTGGGCTTAGATACCGAACTATCCGGTCTCCCCTGGGGAAGTGTCAGCTGGGGGTTGGCAAAGAGTAGAGGAAATGAATGTCAAAGTCGGCGGAGCAGCGGCAATGAAGCGTGTGTTGCAGACGACCTGTACTCGGTACCACAATACACCACCTACGGGCTGCTGGTCCCACGTCAAATACCGACCTATAGCGGTGTTCAGGAAGCCTACTATGAAGATTCGAATTACCTGTACGACCCGGCCGCGGCGCAGGCTTATACTACGGTACCATACTGAATACGCGACAGTTTGGCACGAAGGCTTCTTTGCTTTCCTTTTCACACCTTTTTTTTTTTTTTTTTTTTTTTTTTTTTTTTTTTTTTTTTTTTTTTTTTTTTTTTTTTTTTTTTTACCCATGACTTCTTCTTTCTTTGCGCACACATCTTTTGGCATAAGCAGGAAAGCGAGCGTCTTGTGGTGATAGAGTTGGAGCGTGCTTCTACTGCTCTTGCTGACCGGCAGCAAGAGACGAAAGATGGCCACGACGGGAATTTTGGTCACGACTCACTTCCAGGTCGCATAGCTACATTCTTCGTGCTAGATGTGCCACCATACACATGTACAACCTCTACATTTCAACCCTCGTTCCCTATACATATACGTACCTGTGCATGTATGTACCTAGGCACCTACGTACAAATGTACGTACCTAGTGTATGCAAGTAGGTATGTAGATACCGGCCGGCAAGCCCTCCTCGGACGGTTCTCCGCCTTTTGCTACGGGTTAGTAGCCAAGCGGCAGCCAAAGCCACAAAACGAACGAGGTAACCGAGGACCGTGGTTTGCCGGGTGTCAAAGCGACACGGTTCTCGGAATCAAGAGAGAAATGAGGCTCAAGTCATTCTATTCGTCGCAAGAATAAACTCTAGTGCAACCACCATTGATGAAAATCAGCAGCCATGTCTGACAAGGCCGCTCTGGGTCATTCGTGCCGCAAGTTTTTTTTTTTTTTCTCTTCTTGTCTTCTTATCTTCTTTCTTTCTTTCTTTCTTTCTTTCTTTCTTTCTTTCTTTCTTTTCTTTTCTTTTCTTTTCTTTTCTTTTCAAAGCTGTATGAAATGCTGACTTGGGTGTTAAGGGGCGGACCTATATTAAATCAGCTGCACATACATGGACATACAAGCATGTTGTGGTCGGTGTGTGGTGAATAGAGTTTAGCCTGGTGGCAGCTGGTGACGGCAGACGATGAGTTGGCATGAAGAAAGGTCGTCCGTCTCGTCTGCGTCTGCGTCTGCGTCTGGGCCTGGTTCCATCTGTCCGGCCCGAGAACCGGGGGTCTGAAATCTACCTTGAGGCCAAGGAGCAAAAGAGGGGTTCGAATGGTATATTAGGTTAATGCTCTAGCTAAATTCCCTATACTAAATCTAAACAAATCCTAAGAAGCTATATACCTTACTTATCCTTTAAGCTAATTCCTCCCTTAATATACTAAGGGGAAGGGTTTAATTAATATTAACTATAACACTAAAGTTAAATTCCTTATAATATAAAAAAAACCTTTTATTCTTTATTATCCTTTTTATTTATTATAATTATTATTATAACCTTTAGTTTAAATTTATTATAGTAAATAATTATATTATAGTAAATACTTTATTTATTTAAACTATTCTTTATTTAAATTCTTCTTTATTATTATTCTTTATTTAAAGTTAATGTAATTATAGTTATAATTAAAATTTTAGTTATATTAATAATCCCTCTTCTATTACCTTATCTTCTATTATTATTATTATTATTATTATTATTATTATTATTATTATTATTATTATTATTATTATTATTATTATTATTATTATTATTAATAAATTCTCCCTTTAGGAGTTCTATTTCCTTTTATCTTTATATTATAAGATTTATCTTCTTTTTTAACTTTTAAAACGCTATTATAAATACCTTTACTTTTTTATTATATTATTTAACTTATACTTTTAATATATTAATTTCTCTTTATATATTTATAATTCTATTTAACTACCTATTAAAAATAGATATTTAATTCTTTTAAGTATATTTAATTAAAGCATTAGTAAATTCCTATATTTTAGCTATTTTTATATTTATTAAATTAGTAAATTCTTTATAATATTTAAATACTACCTATTTAATCTTACTTATTTATAAGTTTATAACTTCTATAATTTTCTTATTTAATAGCTTTATAAAGTTAGTAATCTTTTTATTTAATTTACTTTAAACCTTAAGTATAATTTCTTTTACTAAATCTTTAAAGTATTTTTAGTTATTTTTCTTAATTATAAATATTTAAATTAATATTATAACTTCTTTATTAATAAAAGCTATATATTTAGTAATTACTATAATAATAGTATTTTATATATTGTTTTATATAGTTATTTATTTTATATTTATATAATATTTAAAATACTATATTAAATCCTTTTTTATTTAAGGCTTAATATATTCTTCTAGTATTTATTAAATAATTAAATTATAAATATAAATAATAGCCTTAGTAGAATCCTCTTTATTAAATATAAGAGTTATTTTTAATCTATTCTCTATTTATTAGATTTATTTTAATTTTAGTTTATTTAATTTTTCTTTATTTATAATCTATTAACTAGCTATATTAGCAATTTATTTTACTAATAATAAGTATAAACCTTATACTTTATTTAATAATATAGGATCTATAACTAAGTTATTTAAATTTATTAAGGCAGTAAAATTAACTATATTTTTTAGTTTATTTAAATTTAATTATTATTTATTAGTTATTATAGTTTATTTTAAATTAATTACTATAAATCCCTAAATTAAATTCTATCTCTAAATAGTTTATTTTTATTCTCTATTTACCTATAATTATTCCTTTTTCCTTTAATATTTTAAACTTTATATCTTAACTAAAATAGTTTTATTTAATATTATTACTATTCTCTTTATTTATAATTCTTTAATTTATAGGTATTTTTTATATATATTCTTTATAACTATATTTAATTTAGCTTTATCTTTCCTTTAATATAAATAAGCTATTATTATTAAGAACTTTTTCTTTTTTTTTATTTACTTTATTTTTATAAATTTATTAATAGTAATTCCTTTATCTTTTATTATAGTCTTTTAATAATAAAATAACTTAATAAAGTTTAAGTTATTATTATAAATTATATTAATAGATTTATTTTATTATATATAATTTATTTAGCTAATATAAGTAGTAAGTCCTTTTAAATAATATTTATATACTATATAAATATATATTTAACTTTTAATTAAAGTCCTTCTATATTATTATTCTTTATATTTACTTAATTTATTATTAAAAGAGTTAAATTATTTATAGAATATTTTATATTTTATAGAGGTAAATTCTATATTATTAAAGATAAAGATATTTTAAATTTAAGTAACCTAAATAATATAATTTAAATAAACCCTAAAAAGTAATATATTTAATATATTAAATAGAAAAGTGCTGTATTTAATAGTAAAAAAAAAAGTAATAAAGGTAAAAGAAAAGAAAAAAAAGAAGATAAAAAAAATAATACTTAAATTTATAAATTTATAATAAAAATCTAATTAATTAGTTAAATTCTAACTGTTTATATATTAGTAGTCTATTACTAGCTATCCCTTAAATTTACATTTAACTTTATAATATAAGACCCCTAAATAAAACCCTTAAATAGTATATTTTCCACTTTTATTAAAATTTATAATTTATATTAAAAAAAAAAATTCTTTCTTATATTATTACCTTAAAGAGAAGGGTTTATAGTGTTAACCTTAACATTAATTTTAAATCTACTATATATTTAATATAACTAATATAATCTATATTAATGTTTAAAAGTAATTAAAAATTATTTTAATCTTAAGGATTAAGTTTAGCTATATTTTATAATAAGCTACTTAGCGGAATTAAATATTAAATTTATTAAATAAAAGGTTTAAGATTATTTATATAAATTTTCCTAGCCTTTTCTATTTTAATAAAGGGTTTAATTTTATATATAATTAAAGACAGCTATTTTATTATAAAACTTAAATTTCTTTAAGTATTATAGAATTTACCTTTTAATTTATTTTCTTTATCTATCTTCTCTTAAACTAAGCTATTAACTTTAAAAGTATAAGGAATTTAATCTTTATTAGAAATTTTATTAGTTTTTTTATTATATATTAATTTATATAATTTATCTTAAATATCTTAATGCTAAAGATTTATTTCTTAAATTAAGTTTTCTTTAACTAGCTTAGTTTAAACTAGATCTTTATTAAGGTTCTAATCTAGCTATTTAATCCTTTAGTATATTAAAAATAGTTTAAATCTTAATATAGCTTTAAAGGGGGAGGTACTTATATTTATAATTTAATAGTTATTTAAAGCAACTACTATATTTAATAAAGCATAGTTTTAGGCCTTTAAATTAAAACCTTATTATTTAATAAACTACTTTATTAGCTAGTTTTTAATTAACTTTATATTTTATTTAGCTAAATCTATAGAAAATAAATAAAAAATAAAGCTAAAGGTAAGTTTAGTACTATATTTATTTATTATTAATTTAAATTAAAGATTCTTAAAGTATAAACTATTATTATAATAAATACCTTTTAACTAACTAAAGATAGAACTCTAAATAAATTCCTAAGTATTTATAATAATATCTTTAGTAGCTTTAAGTACTACTACTGCTAAAATAAATTATATTATATAATTAATAATAACTAAAACGTATATATCCCTATTAGTTATATAAAGTAAGATTAGGCTTAAAAAGTCTATTACTATTAATTGCTATAGTTTAACTATATTAATTAATTTAAGGATTGCCTTAATAAGTTATATATTAGTCGATTAGCAAACTATATAAGATTAATAATAGTTCTTAGCGTTATTTATTTAATTTAGCTAGTAGAATTTACTATATAGTTTTTAAATAATAATAATAGTACTAAAATAACTAAATATATTATATATTTATTAAAGTTTTTAAGGTATATTAATAAGTAAAACATATTTAGCTAATATATTATTATATTTTAAGTAAAATAGTTTTTTATTAATTAGTCTATATTAAAGAGCCTATTACTAAATAAGGCGTTTATAGTTAGGTAATATATATTTAATACTATAAATTATAGCTATTAAAATCTCACTATACTATTAAGAATTAAGCTAATTCTATAATACTTTTATTAACTATTAAATAGTATCCTTTAGTAATTATTTACCTTTTAATAATATAATATTTTTAATAATATTTATAGAAACTAATATAGATTAGGTTACTATTAGTAAAGATATATAAATATCTATTTATTTATCTATAAAATAAAGAGCAAATTTTAAATGCTTTAGTAGTTAAAATATACTATCTATAATGCCTATAATCTTTAATATATTAAGATAATAGATATACTTAATATTAGCCTTTTATAGAATATTAATCTATTTTATAACTTTACTATATATCTTAGCTAAGTTAGCTATTAAGTTAATTATACCTTTATAATTAATATATACCTTTAATAAATAAAGAGAACTATTTATTAATTATTAGGTTTTTTAAATATTAATAACTACTATTAATATCTCCTTCTTTAATATTAAATATTATTTTTAAACATTATTAAATCTATAGAATAACTATATAATAACTTAAATCTATAAAAAATTTAAGTTTATTACTACTATACTAGCCTTTATACCTTTTATTTAGAATAATACTCTACCTATACCTATATTAAATACATTAGTTACTAAATAGAATTAAACTCTTAATTTAGCCTTAAATATAGCGTTTTTCTATATATTAATATATATTTTTAATAAAGCTTACTAAGCTTTATTTATTTACTTTAAATTATCTTTTATTATTTCCTAATACTATATTAATAGTTTCTTAGATTTACTAATAGTCTTTAATACTTTATACTAATATACTTACTTTATTATTAAAACTAAATTTAAATAACTTAAAATAAATTTCTTTAGAAATAGAGTAAAATAAATAACTAATAAAATATTATTTTATAACTTAAAAGGTTATTATTTAAATATTTATATAATATTAGCAAACTATTTCTAATATTTATATACTAAATAAATCTTCTTATTTATTAATAAAAATCTAATATATTTAACTTTTAAGGTAAAGAGAGTTATCTTTTATAAATTAAGTTTAATTAAAGTTTAAGTAATTTAAAGAAAGTACCTTTACTATATAAAGTTAAAGTAGTTCTTTTAAGTTTTAAATCCTTAGTTATAGTTATTAATATAAATTAAAAAATAGGTTATAATATCTTTTATATAACTTAATATAAATTTGGATTTAATACTATTTTAAAGATATAAATAGCTTAAGGATAAATCTTTAAATTAAGTATATATAGAGGGAGAGCTAGTAAGACTCTATATTATATTATTATAATAGTATATTTTATTTAAATAAACAAAAGCTATCTTATATTAGTTTAAGTAATAAATCCTAATTCTTTAAAATCTATTAGTAGTATTTACTTAAAAGACTATTTTTAGTTATTTATAAAAAATAAAATCTATATTAATCTTTATATTATAGCAGGGATATTTTAATTTAATAGTGTAGCTATTTATCTCCTAAAAGTTTTATATAACTTAATATAATTTTTCTTTATTAACTTTCTTACCTAGCTTAATAGGTTTATTAATAAAAATTATTAAAAACACCTATTCTTTACTACTATAGAAAATAAGCCTAACTTTCTATATAGTAAGAAAGACTTTTTAAGTAAAAGCTTAGTATAAGCTATTATAATAAAATTATTTTTATTTACTTAGTTTTACTTTATTAACTAAAGGGATATAATATTTAATTAAGTTAGTTATTTAAATATCTTTAATATAAGAAATAAAATATTCTTAGTAGGTATAGTAAAGTCTTTAGATTTAATCTTACTGTCTTTCTATTCCTACTTTATTATTAAAAGAAATATTAAATTATTTAAACTAAATATTTACTATATTTTATAAGGATTTATTTAATAGTTTTAGTGGTTTAAGATTTTAAAGTTAAATAAAGCTTAATTATAGTATTAGGTATTTTAAATTAATTAGTTTTAATATACTATTGTTAATACTTAAAAAGGATGTTCTATTTATTATAATATTTAATGCTAAATATAAACATTTTAGTATAACCTATAGTAATCCCTAACGAAGGTATATATTTTAATAAACTAAATATAGGTCCACGCTTATTAAATTAATATATTTAAATAATTATTTAACTAAAAACCTTTTATATTTATCTGTAATGGATTCGAGCTAGTGGCTTGGATCCTTATTAGGGGCTTATTACAATCTTATTGTATTCTATAAAGCGTAACTATAGAGGTACACTTAAGGTATATTAAAGGTATATAAAATATATAAGCTAGTAAAGAGGCTCCTTTTAAAAGTCTTCTCTCTCTCCTTTATAGTTAATAATAAATCTATTAACACTAAATTATAGAAGCTATTTAAGCTAGTTTATAATAATTATTAACTATTATAGTAATAATAATATAAATATAATAAACCTTAATAGTAATAACTAAATAGATTAACTAAGTAATATATAGAAATTATAATTTCTTTAAAATAAAATAATATAGTAAAAGGTATAGCTTATTAAGCTTTATTATTAAAGATTAATAATAAAAGTAGCTAGCCTTAATATAACCTTAGTAACTATTAAAGTAATAATAACTATACTTTATTATAAAAAACTTAAGTATAAACTATTACTTATAAAAACACTATATAATAATAATAAAGCTATTTATTAAGCTTAATAAAGCTTTATAGTTTATAAGTTAGAGATAAACTTTAACTTTATTAAAAATAATTATAATAAATAGTTCTTTATTTATTAAAACTTAAGGTTTAAGGTTTAAACCTATATAGTACCTTTCTTTAAATTAAAATATATATTTATATATATATTAAGCCGCTTTTTAATATACTTTAATAAAATATATATAAACTTTTATAAAAAAAAGCACGCTATTTTTAAGCTTAATTAGCTTAAGTAGTGTATAAATAAATAATTTATAGACTTTTATATTTATTTTAAGTAAAAGCTAATATTAATAAAAGGTATTAATTAAGTAAATACTATAAAACTTATAAAGCTTTATATAGCTTTAAATAAGTATATATATAATTACTATATTAACTATAATATATTTTATAATAATTATTATAAAGCTATAAAGCGCTATTAAAGCATTACTTTAAATATTAACTCTTACTATTTAAAGGAATATATTAAAACCTATTAATTAAGTTATAAGTTCTATAATATAAAGGGTAATATAACTATAACTAAAATTAATAGTACTAGCTTTATAATACCTCTCTATAGTTAATATATTTTATAATATACTTTCTTTTAAAGTAAAACTAATAATAAAGAGAAATTAATTTATATTATATAGGTTTTTAAAATAGTTATTATTAAATACTATAAAAAAGATTAATACTTATATTATAGAGTTATAGGCTATTAAATTAAAAAATATTAGCTTTATTTAATATATCTACCTTTATTATTTATAAGTATATATATCTATAAAATCTTTAATAAAGAGCTTATTAATAATAAATTAAGCACTAACTTAAAAAAAAATAGCCTTACTATTTAAGTCTTAATAGTAAAAATATTAGTAGTAAATACACTTACTTTAGCTATTAATTTATATATTTAAATACTATATATAAAGTAATAAAAGACTATATAAAGAAACTATTATTTCTTTTATCTTTTCTTTATAATAAATCTTTATTTATTACTATATAGGTAAATAGTAAATATAATAGCTTTACTATTATAAGTAAAAAGCTAATATAATAGCTATATTTATAGCACTTCTACTTATTATAACTATAATTATTAGTTATAGCTTTAATACTAAATAATTATCTATATTTATCTACTTTATATATATATATTACCTAACTTATTTACTTTATAGTAAATATTAATAGCTAGGTATTTTTTATTATAGCCTATATTATCCCTAAACTATTCTATAATTATATTCTTAGCTCTCTATAAATATTTTAAAATAATATTACACTTTATTTTATTAAGAGGTATTTTAAAGTTAATAAGTATTTAAAATTAATTATTTATATAATAGAAATACACATTATTATAACACCTACTATAGCTATATTAAGATTAGTCTATATTAGCTTAACTTAATATACTATATTATAATAAAAGCTAGTATAACTTTTAATAATAAACTTAAAGAAGATTAATAATATTTTAATAATTACTTTAAAACCTTTTATTTTATTAGCTAATAAAATACTATAGCATTTACTACTTAATTTATATAATTTTAAAGACCTCTTTAATAAAAAATAAATATTCTCTTTACCCCTTTATTAAAGTATTATAAACTACTATATATATCTTTAAAAGAATTTAAATAGCTCTCTCTTAAAGATTTTATAAATACCTCTATATAATATATTAAAGAACTAGCTATTAAAGATTTAAAAATAAATTATAAACTTAATAAATAAAGGCTAAATTTATATATTCTCTTTTTTAACTATAGTACTAATACTTTTAGTATAAAAGGTAAATAGTAGCTAACACTTCTATATTAATTATTATACCTTTAATAAAGTTATAAATTAAAACTATTACCCCCTTTTATTAATAAAGGAAACTTTACACTCTTTTATAAAAGCTTAATAGTTTACTAAATTAAATATATACACCACCTTTTATTAGCTATAAGTAGCCTAAAGTAATAAATATTTAACTACCTTTTATATATAATTTAATCTCTTTAAATAGCTAATATATTTATTTAGTTTAATAAAGGCTTTAGCTATATTTTAATATTATATTAATAATATATTAAAAGATACCTTTAAAGATTATATTACTATATACCTTAATAATATTTTAATTTACTTTAATAGTATATAAAAGGACTATATTAAATATATATAAAAAGTTTTTACCTACCTTTAATAAATAAGCCTTTATTTAAATATTAATAAATATACCTTTAGTATAAAAAAAGTAAAGTACTTAAGGTTTATTATTTAAATAAAATATATAATACACCTAAATTTAAAGAAGGTAGCAGCTATTTATAATTAATAGCTACTTATTAAGGTATATAGTATCTATAGCTTTTTAAATTTTATAAATTTTTATTATAAATTTATCCTTAATTTTTTAAATCTTATTAGCCCTTTTTTTATATTAATATAGAAGGGCATGCTATTTATTTAATTAAATAAATATAAGTAATTATTTTATTAACTAAAGGCTACCTTTATTTTATACTTTATTCTTACTTAATAAGATCTTAATTATAAAACTATAGTAAAAGCTAATTTATTTAAAAAGGCACTTAATAGCTACCTTTTTTAATATAATAAGTTAAATATACTACGCTTAATTATATATTACTTAGCACACTTATTAATACCTTAAAAGAACTATATAATTTATAATAAAGAGCTTTTTAATATTATCTTTTACTTAAAGGTATACTTAGTAAAACTTTATAATATTTTATACCTTTTTATAATTTTTATTAACTATAAAAATCTTAAATACTTTACTAATTTATATAAAATATTTAAAAGATAAATATATTAAGTAAAAATACTTTCTCTCTTTAATTTTTAATTATATTACTAACTAAGTACCTTTATAGTATAACTTAATATACTCTCTTACTATAAATAAAATAAATAAGATTTAGCTATAAAATACTAAGTACTATTCCCTTTAGTATTAATTATATACCTTAAAATATTAAATAAACCTTTAATAGTTAGTAATTATAATTTATATAGCTTAATAGCTACCTTATCTATATCTATACTATATATACCTATACTATTTATAAATCTATACTTTAAAGACCTTTAATTTTAAAGTATTATAGTAAATAAGTTATATTTTATTAAATAGAAATTAATTTAAAAAAGAGTATAATATTTTCTATTTAAAGCTAATACTTAATAGTAAATAAAAGACTACTTTATTAATATATATAGTGTATTATTATTTTATAGCTATATTTAAATACTTTAATTTAAACTACTTACTACTACGCTTATTTAATATATATATAACTTACCTATATTAGGTTACTTTAATAAAAATACTATATTTTAAGTATTAATATATAAATATTATTAAAAAGGGATATTAAAAGATATAGTATACTTTATATAGAATTACTATTATTATAGTAAGTAGAAAAGTTAATAACTTTAATAAAGTTTATTATAGCTTATTTCTATATTAAATTATTATTAATTATAGATTTTAATAAACTTTATAATTAATTTATTAATAATAAATAAAAAATCTCTTAAATACTTTATAGTTATTATAAACTATCTCTTTAAATATATTTAGCTTAAAGTAATAATTAATATAGCTATTAAAGTATATATAAAGTGCTTTCTTTAATATTAATAGTGGTTTTATAAGTTTCTATAAAGTATTATATTTAATTATAGCTTTAATTAAGTTAAAGGATTTTAAATAACACTTTATTTATTAATAGAAACTAAATAATTATTATTTATATTATACTACTTATAAATAAATAGTAGTATAAAATATATTAATTAAAAAGTATAAGCTATACTATATATTATTATTACCTTCTTTTAAAATAATTAGCTTAAATATTTAGCTACTTATTAGCTTATATTAAATAATTAAATATTTAATATTATTAAAATAAGCACCTACTATACGCTTTATAGCTATAATATTAAGCTTCTTTAATATAATTTACCTTTTATTAAAAGTTAAGTATTGCTTAAAGGGTATATAGTATACTTCTTTAATTAAATCTATATAAATACTTAATTAGTATAAGCTATTATTAACTTTATATAATAGTAATAATAAAATATAGTAAATTATAAGTATTATTTAGCTAAATACTTTATAGTTAAGGACTAAGTTTAGCTTAATCTTTACTATATTAAAATTAATTACTTATACTATAAGTTAAATTAAATTATAATAAAATATATTATTTTAAATATATTTATACTATTTATTATATATCTAAATATTTTAAGTAATATTTACTTAGTTTTTTATATAAACTTTATTAAGTATATAATAATAAATCTATTACTCTTTTAAATATATAAAGATTTTTAACTAAACCTATATTTAATTAATAATAATTCTAAGTAAATATATTTTAAATATAAAGTAAAGGAGATTTTATATATTTAAAATATATATAGCTATAGTAAAAATTATAATATATTTATTAAATAGATAAAATATACCTATTTTATATAAAAGCTATTAAAAAGTATATATAATATATTTATATTATATAACTTTAAGTTATAATAAAGAGATATATATTATAATAATAGTTTTATTTTATTAAAATAGAAATTAATTTAAGGTTATTTATAACCTTTAATTTATTCTTTTAAAATAATACTTAACCCTTTATTTACTTCTTTTTAAAACCTTCTTTAACTATTTATTATTTATTAAAATCCTTTAAGTTATAATACTTATAATAATCTTTATTAAGCTTTTAAAAAGTAAAGGTTTATAATTATATAGTATAGTTATTAATAGTTTAATATAGTAATATTAATTTATAGTTTATATAGCGTACTTAATATATATTTATTACTACTTAAAGAGAGAGAGAGGGGATTATAACTAATAATTAAAAGGAGTTTTTAGGCTATATTAAAAGTATAAGCTAAAGGTCTCTTTAATTAAAGTAGTGTATTTATATACTACTTTAATAATATTAATGCCTCTTTTAGCTACCTTTTTAGTAGCCTTTAAGAGATTTAGAAATTATTAATTAAAGTTAATAAACTTAAGGTATAAAATAATATAAGTGCCTTTTTTATTTAATATATTCTTTATAAAGATATATAGTGTTTAAATAATGTAATTAACTTAAATCTCTATAACTATATTATAAATAATATAGTAAAAGGTAGTATTTTTTATAAATAAATACTTCCTTTAAAAGTATTTATATTATTATTTTTTATAAAATAAATAAGCCTTACCTTACCTTTATAAGTAATTAAATAGCTTATTTTTTATTATATATTTATAATAAAATATATAGTATATAATTTTTTACTCTTTAAATATAAAAGACTTATTACTTAAATTACCCTTTACTTTATAATAGCTAACTAATTATAAGCTATATAAAAGAGATAAAGAAAGAGAGAGTAAAGTAATAATAATAAATATTCTATTAATATTAAATAAATTAGCGTTAAAAATTTATAATAACTATATTTATATTAATATAATAATATAACTAAAGTATAAAAGAAAATAATAATATAAGTATAGAGGTAATATATAAAATATAGAATAATAAATAAAAGGCTTCTTTTAAAACTTAAAGTAGAATATTTACTAAATAATATAAATAGTAAAAGAATAGTAAATAAGTAGTAAAGAGAATTTTAAAGAAATTAAAGGGTATAATAAAGGAGGAAAAAAAGGTAAATAAATAATAATATAAAAAGGGCTTTTATACTTATTTTATTAATTTAAGTAATTATAGTAGGCTAGTACTTAGCTTACCCTTTATTTATTTTAGTTAGCTTATTATTATAATTATAAAACTAATTTATAATATTATAGCACTATTAAGCTTACTTTTAAATAACTATATACTAATATTATAAATAATATAAATTACCTATATAAATATAGGCTAAGGATAGGTAGAGCTATAATATACTTACCTTACTATAAATAAATACCCTTTTACACTTAATAGATAGCTAATAAAGTATATAAAAGAGACCTATATAATAGATTTAAGCTAGTAGCTTAAATCTTTATTAAGGGCTTATTATAATCTTATTATATTCTATAAAGTGTAACTATAGAGGCATACTTAAGGCACGCTAAAGGTATATAAGATATATAAGCTAGCAAGGAGGCTCCTTTTAAAAGTCTTCTCTCTCTCCTTTATAGTTAATAATAAATCCATTAACGCTAAATTGCAGAAGCTATTTAGGCCAGTCCATAACATTATCCTATTTATTAGTTATAAAGCTATATTTAACTAGTGTTTACTTATTCTATATTATTCTCTCTATAATTTCTTTATTTAAGTCCTTTCTATCTTTTTTTAGCCTCTAATTTATCTCTCCTAGCTTTATAGTCTTTAATAATATATTTAGTAAATTTAATCCTAGATTATTATTAAAATCTTCCTCTTTATTAACTAAGTCTAAAGTTTAATTATTATTAATTCCCTAGGTTTTATTAAAATTAAATTAATTATATTATTTTATTTTATTTACTATACACTTATTTCTATTATAATCTTTGCTTACTAAACCCTATATATATATACAGCTAAAGGAACTGTTATATTTATTATCTACTATCCTCCTTATTTTATAAAATTATTCCTTAATTTAACTATAGCTAGTGTTTAATTCTATTTAGCTAAATATTTATTAACTTACATTTATATAATTTTTTAAGTTAAGGCAATTAATTTTAACTTTAAGGTATTAAAGGAGTAAGAAATAATAGGTTTTATTATATTTTAAAGTAAAGCTTAATAAATAAGTGTGCTAATTATTATTAAAATAAAAGGAGTAGGATATTAATAAACTAAAGCCTATAAAGTTAAAGCCTTTAAAGAAGCTAAATAAGGTAAAACTATACCTAAGCTATTTATACTAATTTCTTTACTAAGTTTTTTTTAAAATAATTCTATTTTATCTTAATACTCTCCTAAAGGTGTTTTAAAATAATATTTAGTTTAAAGGTTTAAAGTTAGCTAAATCTATAATAATTTATATTTATTTTTACACTTACTATATAAAATATATTTAGATTTTTATTTTTATAAATAATTACTAATAGTGTTATTTATAGTACCTAGTTTTTTAAATTATTTTATATAGAAAATTTATATAGGCTATTTATTAAATTTTTTAACGTTTCTTCTACTTCTTTTAAAATCTAGCAATTATCCTTTAAGAATTTAATAGAAATGTCTAGTACCTTAAAATCCTTTATAGAAATTTAATTCCCTTATAGAACACTATTATAAAAAAGATTTAAATAAGGATAAATAGGAATTATTTATATTTAGCCTTTAATGCTAGTAATTATAAGCTTATCCTTAATATAATATTTAATTATATTTATTTATTTTAGCTATACCTTTTCTATTAAAATATTCTACTCTTTTTATATTAATATAATATAGTATTTAACTAAAGCTATAATACTATTAACTATAATTTAGAGGTATATATAAGATATAATATAATGTTCTGTAAAATTAGCTATTTAAAGGGATCTAAGTTCTATTAATTATATAGTTAGTATTGGAAATAAGGGGTTTACAGAGGCGTTTGCCCTCTGAAATACTAAGGTAGTGAGGCTTAGTAAGCCAGCGGTCAGAAGGTCTCTACAGCGCTATAGCGGTTGCTACAGGCCTTATTTCTACGTTAAAAGCTTAATACATGCTTTTTAGCACGTAAAATACATTAAATTCTAGCTTATAAAACATAAGTAAATTTTCTTAGATTTTATTAAATTTATTTAACGTTATAGGTAGTAGGTTTAATTAACGGTTTATATAGTTATAGGTAGCTATAAACAGATAAGTATTCTTTCTTATATATTTACTAAGCCTATTAATAGATCTATATAGCTAATAGAGGCTTATAAGCTACTTTTTATTTTCTATAAAATTTATTTATATAAAAAAATAAAAAAATAAACTTATAGCAATATAACTAACCTATTAATATATATATTAAAAATTTATTTAGTAAAAATCTATATATAAAAAAATCCTAAAAATTTAAAAATTAGGAAATTAGGAAATTTATATAGAAAAATTCCCTTTACTTTAATAATAATAAAACTCTTTATATTTCCTTTCTATAACCTTTAGTCTTTATATAATTTAATTTTAAAGACCTTTTATTTTCTTTTTTAAGGTAGCCTATAAATTATATAACTTAAGGCCTTATAGCTACTAAATAATATAGCTTAAATCTTTAATTAAAATTTAGCTAATATACTTTATTACTATAAAAATTAATTACTAAAGCTAATAGTCTATTAGCTTCCTAATTAAGTATACGCTAGCTATTAAAGTGTGTAATTAAAGGTAAAAAGGCTAGAAAAGTAGGGCGCTTATAGCTGTAAGCTCTTAGCTAGAACGTCTATTTTTACGCTTACTGTATATACACATACATATATATTACACACACCGCCGCTAGCTTTTAACCTAAAGACCCCCTATAAAGGTCCCTATAGGGGTTAGGGTTAGGGTTATTATAAGGCCTATTAAAAGTCCTTATAATAGATAAGGTGTTATGGACTGGCCTAGATAGCTTCTATAATTTAGTGTTAATGGATTTATTATTAACTATAGAGAAGAGAGAGAAGACTCCTAAAAGGAGCCTCCTTACTAGCTTATATATTTTATATACCTTTAGTATACCTTAAGTGTGCCTTTATAATTACGCTTTATAGAATATAATAAAATTATAATAAGCCCTTAATAAGGATTTAAGCTACTAGCTTAAATCTATTATATAGGTCCCTCTTATACGCTTTATTAGCTATTTATTAAGTATAAAAGGGTATTTATTTATAGTAAAGTAAGTATATTATAGCCCTATCTATCCCTAGCTTATATCTATATAGGTAATTTATATTATTTATAATATTAATATATAGTTATTTAAAAGTAAGCTTAATAGTGCTATAGTATTATAAGTTAGTTTTATAATTATAATAATAAGCTAACTAAAATAAATAAAAAGTAAGCTAAGTACTAATTTACTATAATTACTTAAGTTAATAAAATAAATATAAAAGCCCCTTTTATATTAATATTTATTTACCTTTCTTTCCTTCTCTTTTATACCTTTTAACCCCTTTAAGATTCTCTTTATTACTTACTTACTATTTTTTTATTATTTATATTATTTAATAAATATTTTACTTTAGATTTTAAAAGAAGCCTTTTATTTATTATTTTATATTTTATATATTACTTCTACACTTATATTATTATTTTCCTTTATACTTTAGTTATACTATTATATTAATATAAATATAGTTATTATAAATTCTTAATATTAACTTATTTAATATTAATAAAATATCTATTACTATTACTTTACTCTCTCCCCCTTTACCTCCTTTATATAGTTTATAGCTAATTAATTATTATAAAGTAAAGGGTAATTTAAATAATAAATCCTTTATACTTAAAAAGTAAAAGATTAAATATTATATATTCTACTATAAATATATAATAAAAAATAGGTTATTTAACTACTTATAAAGGTAAGGTAAGGCTTATTTATTTTATAAAAAATAGTAATATAAATACTTTTAAAAGAAGTATTTATTTATAAAAAATACTACTCTTTACTATATTGCCTATAATATAGTTATAAAGATCTAAATTAATTATACTATTTAAACGCTATATATTTTTATAAAGAATATATTAAATAAAAAAGGCGCTTATATTATTTTATATCTTAAGTTTACTAACTTTAATTAATAATTTTTAAATCTTTTAAAGGCTACTAAAAAAGTAGCTAAAAAAGGTATTAATATAGCTAAGGTAGTATATAAATATACTGCTTTAGCTAAAGAGACCCTTAGCTTACGCTTTTAATATAGCTTAAAAACTCCTTTTAATTATTAATTATAATCCCCTCTCTCTCTCTTTTAAATAGTAATAAATATATATTAAGTATATTATATAAACTATAAATTAATGCTACTATATTAAACTATTAATAACTATATTATATAATTATAAACCCTTACCTTTTAAAAGCTTAATAAAGGCTATTATAAGTATTATAATTTAAAGGATTTTAATAAATAATAAATAATTAAAGAAAGTTTTAAAAAGAGATAAATAAAGGGTTAAATATTATTTTAAAAGAATAAATTAAAGGTTATAAATAACCTTAAATTAATTTCTATTTTAATAAAATAAAACTATTATTATAATATATATCTCTCTATTATAACTTAAAGTTATATAGTATAGATATATTATATATACTTTTTAATAGCTTTTATATAAAATAAGTATATTTTATTTATTTAATACATATATTATAATTTTTACTATAGCTATATATATTTTAAATATATAAGATCTTCTTTACTTTATACTTAAAATATACTTACTTAAAATTATTATTAATTAAATATAAGTTTAATTAAAAATCTTTATATATTTAAAAGAGTAATAGATTTATTATTATATATTTAATAAAGTTTATATAAAAAATTAAGTAAATATTACTTAAAATATTTAAATATATAATAAATAGTATAAATATATTTAAAATAATATATTTTATTATAACTTAATTTAACTTATAGTATAAATAGTTAATTATAATATAGTAAAGGTTAAGCTAAATTTAATCCTTAATTATAAAGTACTTAATTAAATAGTATTTATAATTTACTATATTTTATTATTACTATTATATAAAGTTAATAGTAGCTTATATTAATTAAGTATTTATATAAATTTAATTAAAGAAATATATTATATACCCTTTAAATAATACTTAACTTTTAATAGAAAATAAATTATATTAAAGAAGCTTAATATTATAGCTATAAAGTATATAGTAAGCGCTTATTTTAATAACACTAAATATTTAATTATTTAATATAAGCTAATAAGTAGCTAAATATTTAAGCTAATTATCTTAAAAGAAAGTAATAATAATATATAGTATAGCTTATACTTTTTAATTAATATATTCTATATTACTATCTATTTATAAATAGTATAATATAAATAGTAACTATTTAGTTTTTATTAGTAAATAAAGTATTATTTAAAATCCCTTAACTTAATTAAAGCTATAATTAAATATAATACTTTATAGAAACCTATAAAACTACTATTAATATTAAAGAAAGCGCTTTATATATACTTTAATAGCTATATTAATTATTACTTTAAGCTAAATATATTTAAAAAGATAGTCTATAATAACTATAAAGTATTTAAAAAATTCTTTATTTATTATTAATAAGTTAATTATAAAGTTTATTAAAACCTATAATTAATAATAATTTAATATAGAAATAAACTATAATAAGCTTTATTAAAGTTATTAACTTTTTTATTTATTATAATAATAGTAATTCTATATAAAGTATACTATATCTTTTAATATCCCTTCTTAATAGTACTTATATATTAATACTTAAAATATAATATTTTTACTAAAATAACTTAATATAGGTAAGTTATATATATATTAAATAAGCGTAGTAGTAAGTAGTTTAAATTAAAGTATTTAAGTATAGCTATAAAATAATAATATACTATATATATTAATAAAGTAGTCTTTTATTTACTATTAAATATTAGCTTTAAATAAAAAATATTATACTCTCTTTTAAACTAACTTTTATTTAATAAAGTATAACTTATTTATTATAATACTTTAAAATTAAAGGTCTTTAAAGTATAAATTTATAAATAATATAAATATATATAGTATAGGTATAAATAAAGTAGCTATTAAGCTATATAAATTATAATTATTAGCTATTAAAGGTTTATTTAATATTTTAAAGTATATAATTAATATTAAAGGGAATAGTGTTTAATATTTTATAACTAAACCTTACTTATTTTATTTATAATAAAAGAGTATATTAAGTTATATTATAAAGGTACTTGATTAATAATATAATTAAAAATTAAAGAAAAAGAGTATCTTTACTTAATATACCTATCTCTTAAATATTTTATATAAGTTAATAAAGTATTTAAGATTTTTATAGTTAATAAAAATTATAAAAAAATATAAAATACTATAAAGTTTTATTAACTATACCTTTAAATAAAAGATAATATTAAAAAGCTTTTTATTATAAATTATATAGTTTCTTTAAAGCACTAATAAGTATATTAAATAATATATAACTAAGTGTAGTATATTTAATTTATTATATTAAAAGAGGTAGCTATTAAGTGCCTCTTTAAATAAATTAGCTTTTACTATAGTTTTATAATTAAAATCCTATTAAGTAAGAATAAAGTATAAAATAAAGGCAGCCTTTAGCTAATAAAATAATTATTTATATTTACTTAACTAAATAAATAACATACCCTTCTATATTAATATAAAAAAAGGGCTAATAAAATCTAAAAAGTTAGGGATAAATTTATAATAAAAATTTATAAAACCTAAAAAGCTATAAATACTATATACCTTAGTAAGTAGCTATTAATTATAAATAGCTACTACCTTCTTTAGATTTAAATATACTATATATTTTATTTAAATAATAAACCTTAGGTACTTTACCTTCTTTACATTAAAGATATATTTATTAATATTTAAATAAAGGCCTATTTATTAAAAGTAAGTAAAAACCTTTTATATATATTTAATATAGTTTTTCTATATATTATTAAAGTAAACTAAAATATTATTAAAGTATATAGTAGTGTAATCTTTAAGGGTATTTTTTAATATACTATTAATATAATATTAAAATATAGCTAAAGCCTTTATTAAACTAAATAAATATACTAGCTATTTAAAGAAACTAAATTATATATAAAAGGCAGTTAAATATTTATTACTTTAAGCTACTTATAGTTAATAGAAGGCAGTGTATATATTTAACTTAATAAACTACTAAGCTTCTATAAAAAAGTATAAAGTCTCTTTTATTAATAAAAGGGGGTAATAGTTTTAATTTATAACTTTATTAAAGGTATAATAATTAATATAAAAGCATTAGCTACTATTTACCTTTTATATTAAAAGTATTAGCGCTATAGTTAATAAAAAGAATATATAAATTTAATCTTTATTTATTAAGTTTATAATTTATTTTTAAATCTCTAATAACTAGTCCTTTAATATATTATATAAAGGTGCCTATAAAATCTTTAAAAGAGAGCTATTTAAGTTCCTTTAAAGATATATATAATAGTTTATAATACTTTAATAAAGAGGTAAAGAGAATACTTATTTTTTATTAAAGAGGTCTTTAAAATTATATAAGTTAAATAGTAAATACTATAATATTTTATTAATTAATAAAATAAAAGGTTTTAAAGTAGTTATTAAAATATTATTAATCTCCCTTAAGTTTATTACTAAGAGTTATACTAGCTTTTATTATAATATAATATATTAAGCTAAGCTAATATAAATTAATCTTAATATAGCTATAGTAGGTATTATAATAATATATATTTTTACTATATAAATAACTAATCTTAAACACTTATTAACCTTAAAATACCTCTTAATAAAGTAAAGTATAATATTATTTTAAGATATTTATAAAAAGCTAAGAATATAATTATAAAATAGTTTAAAGATAATATAGGCTATAATAGAAAATACCTAGCTATTAATATCTACTATAAAGTAAATAAATTAAGTAATATATATATATAAAGTAAATAAATATAAATAATTATTTAGTATTAAGGCTATAATTAATAATTATAGTTATAATAAATAAAAGCGCTATAAATATAGCTATTATACTAGCTTTTTATTTATAGTAGTAAAGCTATTATATTTACTATTTACCTATATAGTAATAAATAAAAACTTATTATAAAAAAGGGGTAAAAGAAATAATAGTTTCTTTATATAGTTTTCTATTACTTTATATATAGTATTTAAATATATAAGTTAATAGCTAAAGTAAGTATATTTACTATTAATATCTCTATTACTAAGACGTAAGTAATAAAGCTATCTTTTTTTAAATTAATACTTAATTTATTACTAATAAACTCTTTATTAAAGATTTTATAAATATATATATCTATAAATAGTAAAGGTAAATATATTAAATAAAGCTAATATTCTTTAATTTAATAGTCTATAACTCTATAGTATAAATATTAACTCTCTTTATAATATTTATTAATAATTATTTTAGAAACCTATATAATATAGGTTAGTTTTTCTTTATTATTAATTTTACTTTAAAAGGAAGTATATTATAAAGTATATTAATTATAAAAAAGTATTATAAAGTTAGTATTATTAACTTTAATTATAACTATATTACCTTTTATATTATAGAACTTATAACTTAATTAATAGGCTTTAATATATTTCTTTAAATAGTAAAAGTTAATATTTAAAGTAATACTTTAGTAGCGCTTTATAGCTTTATAATAGTTATTATAAAGTATATTATAGCTAATATAGTAATTATATATATATTTATTTAAAGCTATATAAAGCTTTATAAGTTTTATAGTATTTACTTAATTAATACCTTTTATTAATATTAGCTTTTACTTAAAATAAATATAAAAGTCTATAAATTATTTATTTATATACTACTTAAGCTAATTAAGCTTAAAAATAGTGCACTTTTCTCTATAAAGGTTTATATATATTTTATTAAAGTATACTAAAAAGCGGCTTAATATATATATAAATATATATTTTAATTTAAAGAAGGGTACTATATAGGTTTAAACCTTAAACCCTAGGTTTTAATAAATAAAGAACTATTTATTATAATTACTTTTAATAAAGTTAAAGTTTACCTTTAATTTATAAATTATAAAGCTTTATTAAGCTTAATAAATAGCTTTATTATTATTATATAGTATTTCTATAGGTAATAGCTTATACTTAGGTTTTTTATAGTAAAGTATAGCTATTATTACTTTAATAGTTATTAAGGTTATATTAAAGCTAACTACTTTTATTATTAATACTTAATAATAAAGCTTAGTAAACTATACCTTTTACTATATTATTTTATTTTAAAGGAATTATAATTTTTATATATTACTTAATTAATTTATTTAGTTATTACTATTAGGGTTTATTATATTTATATTATTATTACTATAATAGTTAATAATTCTTATAAACTAGCTTAAATAGCTTTTATAATTTAATATTAATAGATTTATTATTAACTATAAAGGAGAGAGAGAAGACTTTTAAAAGAAGCCTCCTTACTAGCTTATATATCTTATATACCTTTAATATACTTTAAGTGTGCCTCTATAGTTACGCTTTATAGAATGCAATAAAATTGCGATAAGCCCCTGATAAGGATCTAAGCCACCAGCTCAAATCCATCACATAAGGTCTTCTAAAAATAGCTGTTATTTTTAACACCCCCTTTAAAGAGGTATTTTAAGAGCTAAATAAAAAGAGGAATGCTAAATTTAAAAATAAAATCTATATAAATCTAAATAAAATTATTTAAGAAAAAGGATAATTGATTTAAAAAGTTAAAAAGCGGGGCTCCTAGTAAAAGTTAAAAAAGGCTATAATTAAATATAGCTAATTAAACAAAATTCATTGTTAAAGTTAAAGGTTAATTTTAGTAATTATTTTAGTAATTATTTTATATTTTTTAAGTGTTTTTATAAGGGTTTTAATGCCTTTAGCTAGGCGTTAAGATTTATAGCAATTGCTATAGAGATTAAAGCCTTATAAGCTCTAAGAAAATAGTGTATAGAGGTATAGTTAAGGGCTTTATTAAGTTATTAACTAGCATTTTCTTAGTATTTAAATAAGCTATTTTAGCTAGCCTAGCTAAAACTTATTGTTAATTATAATGAAATTTTAATAAAGTATGCTTAGTGTAGCTATAAAGTGCTGGATTATAGGCAGTCTTTATAGCGCCTTAGTTATTATAAAAAATCTAAATAAAGGGCTTTATAGGGGCCTTTAACTCCTTAAAAATACCCTCTAGCCACTAAAGCTCTCTAAAGGTCTTATAAATTACATTTAATTTAGCTTCTATAGTAGATAAAGCTATTATACTAGCCTTTTTACTCTTCTAACTTATAAGGCTGCTAGCTAGCTTAAATAAATATATATAGGTAGATTTAAAAGAGTTTCTATCTTTAGTAAAATCACTATTATAGAACCTAATTAAGCTATAGCTAATAGCGTTATTTTTACTTAAATTTTTAAAGGGACCTTTATAAATTATAGTAAGGTTCTAAGTACTAAAGAGGTACTTTAGTAGGCTTTTTATAGTATTTAAATATTTTAAATAAGGACTAGCTAAGGCTATAGAAAGCTACTATAGCGTAAAAGCAATATTAAGCCTAGTAAAGAGCATTAAGTATATAATAGTCCCTATTATACTTTAATATTCTTTAATTTCTTAGCTTTTTAAAGGCTTAGTAAGCTGTGTTTTTAAGACCCCTAGCTATATTAGAATTCTAACTGCCTTATAATTTTCTAGCTTAAAGTATACTAAGGCCTCTTAAATATATTGTTTTTAATAGATTTTTAAGACCTTATTTTTTTAATTATACTATATTTACACCCTTAGAAAGAATTTAGTAAGGCCCTTATCTTCTATAGGGTAGGCCTTATATAAAGCCTTTTTAAGCTATTAAATATATTATAAATTTAGCTCTATAAGGAGGCAATTATTAACGTAAGTGATAATAAACATTTTAATTACTAGATTATAGAATATAGCAAGGTTAAATATAAAAGGGCTAAAACTAAGGCTTTTAAGCACTTTAATTAGCGTTTACTACTACTCTTTAAAGCTTTACTTTAGGCTATAAAGGGTCTTTTTAAGTATAATTATTTACCTTTTAAAAGCCCTATAGCTATAGTTTTTAGCTAATTTAGCTAAGTGTGGATTTTACTTAATAAATTCTATAAAACCCTTTAGAATTATTATATAAATAAGCTCTTTAAGGTAGCTATTTAAAAAGGCACTAATAAAGTCTACTTACTTTATTTCTTAGTTATTTTAAGCTATTAAGGCTAGTAAAATTTATTAGCTAAGGGGAATACTAATAGCAGTAAAGGTATCTATATAATTTAACTCTTTTATTTATATAAATCCTTTAGTAATAAGCTATACTTTATATTTAAGAGGATTATTTTCTTTATCTCTCTTTATTTTTAATAGTAAGTAATTTTTTAGAATCTTCTAGCCTTTAGGGACTTAGTTTACCTCTATAAATTTAAAGGTTCTAGCCTTTAAAAGTTACTTAAATTTACTAAAAATCGCTTTAAGCTATTTAGCTTTATTTAGTAAATATAAAGCTTACTTTTAGGTCTTAGGCTCACTTTTAAGTATATTTTCTTTTACTTTAAGTTATACTTTATAGCAGATTTAATATATAAGAGCCCTTATATTAATATCTATTTTATCTAGATTTAAATTGATTTTTTTAGGCTTAAATTACGTTAAATTTAGTGAATTTTAATCTTTAAAACTAAAGGCTTAGCTAAGCTTATTTCTAACTATTTAATTATAAAGTATAGGGTAATCTTTATTATTAAAAATAACCTTATTTAGTTGTTTTTCTCCCTCTAAAGAATTATTCTTTATTAAAGGATTAAAGGGTTCTAAATTTACCTTAGCCCCCTTTATAATTATAGAGGGTTTTAAGGCATTTTTATTAAAGAAATCCCCCTTTAAAGAGCTATTATTCCCTATAAAAAGCTTAAGAAGGCTGCTAAAAATAGGGCCTATAAGTTCTATAATTTTAAAAAAGCTAGTTTTTATTATAAGCCTTTTAGAGGGAATATATACTATATAGGTTTTAAAACCTACTATAGTAAGTAGCTTACTAAGTACTGTCTTAAAGGCTAGCTTTTAAGCTTTAGGTCTTTTTTCTAAAGGAATTAAAACTTTATAATAAAAGCCTATAGCTCTAAAAGAGCTATAATTAGGTATAAAGGGCTTATTAAAGTCATTAGCTAATAATTATGCTAGGCACGCTAGTTTAGTTAAATTTACTAATAAATTTATAGAATTTATAACTAAAAAAAGGACGAAATTCTAGAAAAATAACAGCAAACTAGACTAGTGTAGGGTAGCCTATAATCTATCTAAAATAATATAGATAGAACGCTTAGCTAATCTATTTTACTTATAAATATAAAAGAAAGAGGTTATAAATTTTATCCCCTTTTTAGCTAGCTAGCCCTATAAAGTAGAATTAATTTCTTTACCTTTATTAAAGTATAGATATTTAGGGTAGGTACTAAACTTATTCTTTAGGGCTTTAAAGAAGCTTTTAATAGCTAGAAATATAGTAGGTCTCTCTTTATTAAGTATTTATAAAACTTACCTAAATTTAGTTTTTTAATTTACTAAAAATAAGTAAATTTACTGCTTATTATAAGAGGTAGGGCTAATTTTTACTATATCCCCCTTTAGTTTATTTAAAGCTTTAGGAGGGTTAGGAATTAGATTTTTACTAGGTCTTTTAACTGCCTTAGTTTAAGTATAGATTAGGCAGTTAAAATCCTTATTTTTAATGCTAGTAAAATCCGGTATTCCCTTAGCTAATAAGCTTATTTTCTTTAGAAGGTTAATCCCTAAATACCCTAACTAAATATATTAAATTCCAGCTAGTCTTAGTAATTTTTAGTATAAATTTAGCTCTTTAGGCTCTATAGAGCCTTCTTCTATAGCTCCCTACTAAGCCTTATTAGAGGATCTACAGGCCTCTTATTAAGGCGCCTACAGTCCTAAGGGCTTTAAAAGACCTTCTGTTATTTTTAGGTCTTTTAAAGCCTCTAAAAATATAGTGAGAGGGTCCGCTAAAGCCTGTTATACCCCTTAAGAATTAGGCCTTAATTTAAGGGAATTAGGTGCTAAATTAAAGGAATTAGAGACCTAGCCTAAGGCTATAGGCATTAGGGAAGAAGGGGCTATAGTATTAGGGGGTTCTAAATTAAAATCCCTTAATTCTTTAATTTTAATAGCTTCCTTAGCCTATAAAGGCTTTTAAAGAGGGATTTTAACCTCTATAAAGTAGCTAAAAGCCTAATAGTTAAAATAACTATTATAGTAGCTATAAGAGCTATTAAGTGATTTTAAAAGGGATATATATAGGTCTTTTATTTAAAAGAAAAAGCTATAGTTCTTAATATTTAAAAGACTAATATAAAACCTATTAGCTAAATATAAAGCATTTTTACTTATATATTCTTTTATTAAATAGTGCTTTAATTCACTAACTATATTTATATTTAAACCTAGAAAATATAATACATTTTAAAGGATTAAAGGCCTATATTTATTAAGATTTTATTAATAAAGCATTAGGAATTTAGCTTTTCTATATCCCTTAAGATATATAGGTCCTTTATTAATAGAGATAGGCTTAGCTTCTCTCTTTTTATAAAGAATATAGCTTATAAAGTGCTCTTTAAAATTAACTAAATGCATTATAGAGCCTATATTATAAAGAAGGAAGCTCTTTATTACTTTATAATTAAAATTAAAGGCCTTAAAGGGTTTTTTATTCTTTAGGTCTTTTTTAGTACTAGTAATACTATTAAAATCACTAAAATCAGTGGATTTGCTATTAATATTAAGGCTACTAAGTCTGCTAAAAAGCTCTAAAGAGCTATTAGTAAGGTTAAAATTACTTAGTATAAATACGCCCTCTTAAGCCTTATCTTTAGCCTTTTTAAAGGATTTCTTAGGCTAGGTTTTGCCTTTCTTTTTATTAAAAGAGAACTTAGAATTTCCTTTATTTTCTTAAAGGTTATTCTTTTTATTATTTTTATTTTTATTATAAGAATTAAAGGTTTTATTTTCTTTAAAGCCTCTATATATAGATTCTTTAGAGCTTATAGCTTTATAATTTAAAGCTTTTACTATAATAAAGCTCTTATCTTACTGCTTTTTTAGCAGGTCTACTATTAAAAATTATAAATTTAGTGCCTCTATAGAGATCCTTAGGGCTTTATTAGTCTTTATAGTAAATTATTGCCTTTCTACCTATTAAGGAAAAGTAGATTTTAATACTTATAAATATTAATTTACTTAATCTATAGGTTCTATAAAAATATTAGAAATTACTAGTTTAGCTAGTAAATTATTAAATAAAGTATTAAAAGCCTTTAAAGATCCTTTAAAGCCTTAGAAATTTAAGCTATAGAATTAGGAATATAAAGAGCTATATTATATTTTAGCACTTTAAAAATACTATTTTTTTAAAAGGCTAAAGGCTTTTACTAAGTTTTATTACTAAATTATAGTAGCTTAAGAGCCTTTAGAATAGCTATCTCTTAGAAGTATAAGAATAATAGCTTAGTTAAGATCACTTAAATTACTAGAAAATCCCTTAGAATTATTTAAAAAATTAAGTATTTTTAAAGCTTTAAATTAAATTACTAAGGCTTATTTCTATTAATTATAATTTTTTAGTCCCTTTAGCTTTATAGCCTTTAAAAAGCTATAAACCCTTTTATTAAATTCCTTAATAATAGAGTTATTATAGGAATTTAATATATTAAAAGCCTTATTTTAGCTTACACTTCTATTAAAATTAGAATCTTTTAGTAGTGTATTTACTAGCTTATTTACTAAGTTATTAGCTATAGTTATAATTAAATCTTTTAATTTTTATAGAATATTAGAGATATTATTATTTTAAGTAGTAATTTATTAGTTTATAAAATTAACCTAAACCTACTCTTAGCTTTTAACTTAAAGCCCTAAGTTTATAAAGTCTATAGCTACTAAATTATAAAGAAAGGAAAAGCTTTATAAAGTAGGAATTTATAGAAAAAATACCTATAAAAGCTTTTATTTATAAGTCTTAGCCTTTAAAAATAAAAATATTTCTAAGGCCTTTATAAAAGAAAAGCTTTTATAATATTTCCTTTTTATAAAAGGGAATACCTTTATACTCTTTTTATAGAAATAGGAGTTTTCTATATCTTTTCTTTTTATAAAAGAAGGAATACTTCTATAATTTATAGATTCTATTTTTATAGAAGTAAAATTTCTTCTATACTATATTTCTCCTTATTTTATAAAAAGGGAGACTTTTTTTAGTAAATTTATTTTATTTTTATAGAAGGAATAATAGCTTTTAAGTCTTTCTTTAAGTCTATATCTTAATATAGAAAATTTAGATAATTTTTAGTAAATTTTCTCTTTATTTTATAAAATTTAATAAATTTTTTAATACTTAAAAAGTGCTTTTAAGCTTATAATTTATTAGAAATAAAGGGTTTATAAAGGCCTTTACTCTTTAAAATACTAAGGTAATAAGGCTTAGTAAGCTAGCAGTTAAAAGGTCTTTATAATGCTATAGCAGTTAATATAGGCCTTATTTCTATATTAAAAGCTTAATATACGCTTTTTAGTATATAAAATACACTAAATTCTAGCTTATAAAATATAAGTGAATTTTCTTAGATTTTATTTAATTTATTTAATGTTATAGGTAGTAGGTTTAATTAATAGTCTATATAGTTATAGGTAGCTATAAGGAAATAAGTGTTTTTCTTTATATACTTACTAAGCCTATTAGTGGATTTATATAGTTAATAAAGGCTTATAAGCTATTTTTTATTTTCTATAAAATTTATTTATATAGAAAAATAAAAAAATAAACTTATAGCTATATAACTAACTTATTAATATATACATTAAAAATTTACTTAATAAAAATCTATATATAAAAAAATCCTAAAAATCTAAAAATTAGGAAATTTATATAGAAAAATTCCCTTTACTTTAATAATAATAAAACTCTTTATATTTCTTTTTTATAACCTTTAGTCTTTATATAATTTAATTTTAAAAACCTTTTATTTCTTTCTTTAAGGTAGCTTATAAATTATATAACCTAAGGCCTTATAGCTGCTAAATAGCGTAGCCTAAATCTTTAATTAAAATTTAGCTAACGTGCTTTATTACTATAAAAATTAATTACTAAGGCTAATAGTTTATTAGCTTTTTAATTAAGTGTATATTAGCTATTAAAGCGCGTAATTAAGGGCAAAAAGGCTAGAAAAGTGGGGCGTTTATAGCTGTAAGCTCTTAGCTAAAACGTCCATTTTTACGCTTACCGCGCGCGCGCGCGCACGCGTATGTTGCGCGTACCGCCGCTAGCTTTCAACCTAAAGACCCCCTATAAAGGTCCCTATAGGGGTCAGGGTTAGAGTCGTTATAAGGCCTGTTAAAAGTCCTTATAGTGGATGAGGTCTCCTGAAAATAGCTGTTATTTTTAACAGTTAGTAATTAATACTTTTTAAGAAAAACTATATCTATTAATTCTACATTAGATCCGCTATTTAGAAGCACTATATTACATTAATGTCCTTTAATATAAATAGTTATAAATCCTAAATATATATAGACTTATCTATTTAGCTTAGCTATATCTTTATATACTATAATTATATTAAAACTTAAAATCTATAACTTTAAATAAATTATATTTATATATAGGCTTATTAAACTTACTATAATATTCTTTACTTAATCACTCTTAAGTCTTTATTAATACTATATTAATTAGCTTAATTATTATTATACTATTAAAGCTAACTATAATAGTTAAAGAATACTTATAGAAACATTTATTTTCTTTAATTTTTTATTAATATTAAAATATAGTATATTATACTCCTTTATTACTTTAATATTCTTTAAAGCTAATTTACATTTTAATACTATCTTTAAAGGGGCCTAGTTAATATTACTTATAGAGATTTCTACTACCTATAGTATTAGTGCTAAAATAGCTAGTTCTATAACTTTATTTAAATAAAGTTTTAAAGCTAAGAGCATTTTTTTAAATTTTTTAGCTAATATTTCCTATAAGGTTTAAAAAGGTTCCTAAAAAGGACCTACTTAAGTTAATTTAACTTAATTTAAGGCTTCTTAAATTTATCTTTATAATTATTTATTTAATTAAATAGTAGACTTAAGTTTTTAAGTTAGTTTTATTACTTTATTAATTAAACTTTAAACTATAGGTTTAAAGGTTTTATTTTAATTTATTATTTAAGTATTAATTACTATATTTATTTTAATTCCTTTAATAATTTCTTCTATATATAAAGGTTAATATTTAGAAGTCCCTATTTTATAAATAAGGTACAGTCTTTATTTAGATTTATATAAGGCTTTATAAATCTCTTAAAGAGACTATATTATATTTTAATTATTAAGTAAAACATTTAAGTTAATATTATTAAATCTATAACCTATATAGTTTACCTTTAATATTATTTAATTAAAACCTTTATTTTTTACTATATTAATAAAGTTTAATCCTACTTAACCTTAAGCTTTTAATTATTAACGCCTATTTTACTTTATTTAAACTAAATTTTATTACTATTCTTCCTTTTATTTATTAACCTCTTTATTAATATAACCTAGCTTTTAATAATTATATAAAAAGTAGCTTTATTTACTATAGATAAAGTATTAAAAGTATTTAGGATTTTTAAAGGGTTAACTTCTATATTAATTACTAATACTAACTTAATTACCTAATTAATTACTAAAGTTACCTAAATTATTAAAGTTACTTAAATTATTAAATTAGTTCTTAACTTAGTTTTTAAGTAAATTTCTATTTTAATAGAAAGTGTTACTATTTTTTATATTTAAGGTTATATTTAGATTATTTACTTCTCTTTAGTATTTAGATCTATTTATTTATTTATATAGCTATATATTTAAGTTTATAAACTAGTATTAAAAAGCCTTTATTCTTTAATATAGTTTATTCTATTAGTCCTTATATTTAATCTATTATTTAATTAGTTATTCCTTCTATTAAAGTTATTATTTTATTATTTTTTCTTCCCTTTTTTTATACTATTTAAGCTAAGTTTATAATAAATTAAAAGTAAGTAAGATAAATAAGTTATTATTATTTAGTTAAAGGATTGTTTTATTTATTAATTTCTAATATTTTTATATAATTATCTTTAAATTTAATATAGTTAAATTAGTTATAGCTATTTCTCTTTTTTATTTATTAGCGGTAATTAATTAATTAGAAACCCCTTCCTATATATAGATATTAATATTACCCTTTATTAAATTATTAATAAAGTTAGTAAAAAGTAGCTATTTAATATTTAACTTTACCTTTACTATTAAGCGCTTAGCTTATTTAATATATATATTTAATATTTTATTCTTTTTTTAGCTAAAAAGAAAAGCCTTCTATTTAATAGCAATCTTAATATATAAATTAGGCTTTATAAATTTCTTTATAAATTTTATAAATAGTTTATTCTACTAATAATCCTCTATATTAAGCTCTTTAAACTATAAGGCTACTCTTCCTTTTAATCTTTAAGTAAAGTAATATTTAGTAATTACCTTTTTATAGTCTTTAGCCTTTATTATAGCTGCTATTATATTATAATATTTAATATAATCTCTAGCTAATTTATCTTTAAAATGTCCTTTAAAGAGAACTCTTAATAAACCTTAAAAACTAAATAAAGTAGCTATAATTAATCTATTTTATATAATAACCTTAGCTATTTAAAACCTTTCTATATTTATTTATTTAGATTTTATTTATTTAAATTTTATTTAATCTACCTATTTAGGTTTAATAAATTCCTTAAAGGTTCTTTTTCTCTTTATTTTTAATAATTTTAATTTTAATAACTACTTAAAGTTAAATAACTTTAAATTATTATAATTTTAACCTTAATCTTTATACTATTTTAAACTATTTATTAATAATAATAAACTTAATATAAGCTTTTTTAATTAAGCTTCTTCTTTATTTAATAACTTAAATTTTAAGAAATTAAAACCTTATATATCTTCTATAATAAATAACTATATATATTTAAAAGCGCGTTTTAATATAAGGCCTAACCTTTATTTATATATAGTAAAAATCTAAATTAAATCTAAGTTTATATATTACTTTATAAAAAGTTAAATAAATAAATAAATATAATTAAAATAAAAAAGGAAGTAAAGAAGGTAAATAAAGTTAAATATATATATTTATATATATTTAAAAGAAGTAAAAAAATAAAGAGTTAAAAATATTTTTATAAAACCTATATAAGTATTTTATAAAAGCTTTATTTACTAAAATAGATTCTTTTTAGTATTTTTTTTATAAATATAAAGAAAAAGAAAGGAAAATAAAACTATTATATCCTTTAAATTTTAAGCTAAGTAACTAAAATTTATTACTAAATACCTTTCTTTTATTTTTATTAAGCATTAATACCTTTTACTAAGGTTAAAGTTATATACCTTTTTTTTTTATATTTACTAAGTAACTATATTAAGTATTTTCTATATTTAACCTTAATTCCTTCCTTTTATATAACCTTTACTAAAATAGGATTTACTACTAAGCTTTTAAGGTTAGTATTAAGTATTACCTCTTTCCTTTTATTTATTTTAATTATATATACTAAATATAAGTTATTAATATAGTTACTAATGTCTTTTTTTAAAGTTAATAGTATCTTTTAATAGTATAATTCTTTATATAATTTAATAATATAATTTATAATAATATATTAACTATTTAATAATTTTATAAAAAAAAGTTAAATTTTTAAAATCTATAGAAAGGAGAGGTAATATTAAATTTTATAAAAGAAGAAAGAAGATAAATTATAAAAAATCTATAGAAAATAGCTAAATCTTAAAGAATTTATAGAAAGGGGTTAAATATAAAGATATTTATTAAAGGTAGTTAAAGGATTTAATTTAAGGTAGAATTTATAGAAATCTAGCTTTATTTATATATTATATATATTAATAAAAATATAATAAGTCTATATAATCTCTATTTAAGTATTAGAATTCTAATATAAATATTAACTATTAGGTTTATTTAATTTAAAGCTATATCTTAATTTATAGCTAAGCTATTTTATAATAAATTACTAATATTTAAGTCTATTAAGTTTAAAGCTATAAGTTTATATAATCTTTATTTTATATAATATAAATATTAATAAGTAGAACTATTAAATCTACTATTATAGGTTTATATAGTCTCTATTCTATAATATAATACTAATATATAAGTTTATTAATTCTATAGTTATAACTCTAATTAATAGTAATAGTTAAGCTATTTTAAGTGTTTAATATTAATAAATATAGCTATTAAATATAATTACTATAGGTTTTTATTTATTACTATAAATAAAAAGGAGGTCTTTATTTTAAATAATTTTAATAAATTCTATAGTTTTTAAATTAAATAATATAATATTATAAATAGAGATAATTTTAAATCGTTTAATTAAATATTAAATAGTTATTATAAACGCATTAGCAGTCTATATACTTAGGTTAAATACATTACTTTAGAAATTTAAATTTAAAGAGAATTAAAAGAAAGTAAAAAAGAGTAAAAGAATAAAAATGTTTTAGTTTTATTACTATAAAATCTACCTTAAGGCTAAAGAGTAAAAGAGAGGTTTAAATAGTATATTAAGTTAATGCTCTAGCTAAATTCCCTATGCCAAATCTAAACAAATCCTAAGAAGCTATGTACCCCACTTATCCCTCAGGCCAATTCCTCCCTCAACAGGTCCGCGGGTAGCTCTGGACTCCTGGAGTGGCCGAGGTGGAAAGCGGCTGGGGCTGATGGTTCCGGGACTGGGGCTTGCGCCACGAAGCGCATGGTCCTCATGGCCCCTTGGTCGTCGCAGTCTGCCTCGCCTGTTGCAGCAGCAGCAGCAGCAGCAGCAGCAGCAGCCAGCCTGGCTTGCTCTTTCCCTCGGCTGCAGACGTGTCGCATGATGAATCCGTGTGGATGAGACGGGGAAAGCAGGCAAGAGGGAACCATGCACCTGCAGGAACTGCATGTACCGCATGTACCGCATGTACCGCATGTACCGCACTTATGCACACAACACAAAAAGGCGGAGTCCAAAAACATTGGTCGGCTCTGGCTTTTTCTGGCGAGCATCCCGAATCATCCCATGCCAGTTGGACATGATGTACCAAAACGTGACGGTCTACAGGGCGAGGCTTGCTCGACGTCACGCACCGTACCGTGCAAAGCCGCTGCCTTTGCTTGGTGTGTGTCCTCACGCCGAGACAGCCGGTGGGTGCTGTGAAGGACCGCCCCAGGTCAGCAGGGCGTAAAGGAACTTTAGTTGTTTGAGTCCTGCTGACTGCTGCCTGAACTTTGCGTCAAGAGGTCGAGAGATCGAGGCAGAAAAGAGGCAGAAAAGAGGCAGAAAAGAGGCAGAAAAGAGGCAGAAAAGAGGCAGAAAAGAGGCAGAAAAGAGGCAGAAAAGAGGCAGAAAAGAGACACAAACGGGGCGTCGCGGAAATGTCGGCTTGCATGGATGGAAGAAAGATGCGGTACAACCTCTGGAGGATTGTAGACGTGTACTCACAAACGACCGCAACTCAACCAAGTATATTCTCGTACACGAAAGGAAGGGGGGTGGGAGGGAAAAAAGACAAAAATAAAATAAAGCAACGTGCATACATACAACACTGGGCATTCGCTGGTCGTCACCGATCCAACTACTACTCCAGCGCTCACCAGATTATGCACCGGAGATCGGACGGGATCCACATCTTGCTGGTGGCTATGGTCGTATGTATCCGTTTTGCTCTTGTATCTATATATCAAGCTGCATCCTCTGCTCACAATCCATTTGGCACGCCGATGGCCCAGCGCCGCTCGGGGTTCGAAATTATGGATGGTGATGGTCGCGGACGCTGGCGGCGCCATGTACGGAAAGGCTTGTTCGAGTCGCGGTTTTATTTGCTGTGCGCATGCACCTACCAATTGTTTCGACGTTGCATTTGGCCTCTGGCGAAGTGCTAGATAAGGTTGCTCGACGATGAGATCCTGTGACTCGTGAGGGTTGGTCTGGTCCATATTCATTGTTACATCAGCAGCGCACGGCTAGCTCCTTGATCAATTGGCAGAAGCTCCAAACTACGAGATCCAGCTGTTTCACCGCTCGGCAAAATTTGGCATGTCATTTTTTTTTCTTGGGAGCCAGTTCCACCGAGCACAAGCCTGCAAGGCATGGCAGAAAAGAAGGGAAAGAAAAAAAAAAAATTCCTCGACATGACCCGCGGTACCAAGTGCCATCTTTCGACGCTTTGGAGATAAAGATAGGCTGGGGCACTACTAAGAAAAGAAGAAGAAAGTGCTCCTTTGAAAGTTGTCGCTTCCCCGTGCACATTGTTCACACATCTGCTCTCAAACGATAAACGATTCCATCTTCTCGCAAAGGCCGGCGGATCTGCATTTCGCATTCGTCCAGGAACACAACGTGCCGGCGCACCAAAGCTCATTCTCTCTTATCGGCGTAATCCCGCTGAACATTCAAAATGGGTGCGGTAAAACCTCTGAAGAAAGGTACGTGGCCATTTCGAACGGATGCGTCAGCCTATCGTGCAAGCGCATCCTTGGAGTTGGTCAAGGGCCATGTGCCAAAACGCCCTTGATCATTGCCATCTTTTTATCCTGTCCTTCAATTCCATCTTATATTTTTTTTGTGGTTCCCCGTTTGCTCGGCACCACTGCGGCGTACCTAGCTCTTGCTGACAAAATCCGCACCCGTCGTTTCTGGGGAACAATGAAAACACGGCAGACAAAGCGGCCAAAAAGGCGGCCAAAAAGGCCAAGAGGGCCGACAAGATCAAGGCGAAGCGAGGCCGCAAAGTAGCGAGCGACGTACTGGCGAGAACCAAGGAGGAGAAGAAGGCCCTGAGGCTGGCCAAGAAAAAGGCCAAGGCGCCGGAACGACAGGAGAAGAAACGCGAGCGGCTCCTGAAGAAGTCGAAAAGGCTGGAAATCCAGGGCAACAAACTCCTTGCCGAGGCAAAGAAGGCTGCCGATCAATACCGAATGATGGTGGAAGCCAAGAAGGTGGGTTTTCTTTTGTGCCCCCCCAACCCTCTGGGGAACCTGTTGGCTGATGGAGAATTACGCAGTTGGCCGACGCTAAGAAGGCCAAGGGAGACGATGGTGAGGCTGCATCGGAAGCATCGGACTCGGACGGAGGTGTGGCGCTCAAGCCCGATGCAGACACCAATGCCAACAAAACAAAGAAGCGCCGCCGTGACAGTGATGCTGGTCAGGAGAAACAAAGTGCGCCGGAAGTAAAGAAGAGCAAGAAAGCCGCCGGCAAACAAGGTGCCAAACCCGACGACTCGAGAAGCGAATCGGAATCCGAGTCCGAGTCTGAGCCCGAGCCCGAGTCTGAATCCGATTCTGAATCCGAATCCGAATCCGAGTCCGAGTCCGAGTCCGAGTCCGAGTCCGAGTCGGAGAAAGAGGTTGTGCAAGAGAAGAAAAAGACGTCCACGGCAAAATCGTCAACACATAAGAACAAGGCCTCGGCCGATGCGGCAGAGCAGTGGAACGTCGGCGGACTCGAAGGAGGTGCTGCTCGGCAAACCAAGTTCATGAGGCTCCTGGGTGGAAAGAAGGGCGCCGCCTCGACGGCGCCAGTCAAGAGCACCAATGTCAAACCAGACTCGATCAAAGCAGAGGCCGATATTCAGCGCCAGTTCGAGACGGGCATGAAGGCCAAGGCTGAAGGCGCTGGCCAGCGTCGCGGCCTGGGTGCTTGAACTGATCTGCTCTTCTATTCTGATTTTGTAGGCGACTTGCACAGAGTTTCTGCCCTGATGAACTTGATATACATGTATGAATGTTGCTTTTTTTTTTAGACGCATGGCGCATAGTGGCTAGCTACATGGAGATAAGAAACACAATGACCTGGTGCTTTGGATATCGTGATGGGCTGTCAGTGCTTGCTTCTTGGACACAATGCTTAGATTTTTTTTCTTTTTCTTTTTCTTTGTGGGAATTTCGCCCTATCCTCCTCTATAAGGCCGTTTCTTATTTTTTCCAAGTCATTCATATTTTCTCATCTGGTGGCTGATCACTGACGGATGCAGAAGGGACCGGACCCTGCTACATCTATATCTTCATGTTGCCCTCCCCCAAATACCCCCCTTTTCATCAACGACCCCGCCTTGACCCCGTGATGCCTTGTTTTGCTTCTTCTTCACGTGCATGTTTAGCTCGTCGGCGTCGAGTACGTCGTCTGATTTCATCTAGCTAAGCATGCGGGAAAGGGCCTCGAACAGTAGACCGCCAAAGACGATGAAGCCGAGAATGCCTGCGACACGTCAGAACCATGCGCGCGCGCGGGGACTGGCAGGCTTCGTCCCATCTCGACACGCGGACCGCGTTTCGTCCAAGAAGAGACAGAGGCTGACGAGAGGGATTGGACGGGGTAACGACAGGACTAACCGATCCAGATGGGGGAAATGGGCGACTTGTACGTCTTCTCGACGCGCTTCTTGATGCGATCTTCCGACTTGCCCATGCGGGACTCCTGTTCCTTGGCGAACTTTGCGTTTCGACGGCGCTGCTCGAGTGTTTGGGCCTGCGGCGGGACGAACGGCGGGGGTCAGTTCAAGAGGGCAATGTTTGGGGCGAAAGGGGAGTCGGTGAGACGGGCGTACCATGGTGGCAGTGGTGTTTTGGAGATTCTTGGTAGCTTTTGGTTTGCTTTTTTTTTTCTTTTTTTTTTTCCTTTTTTTTTTTTGTACCCTGTTCTTTTCTTCTTTTCTCCCCTCTTTTGTTTTTGCTCCCTTTCCTTCTTTTCTTCTCTTCTCGTAAAAAAAGTTGGGCACGAGGACCAAAGCGCGGGTGGCGGCGGTATATAGACGGTCCTTTGCCTTGGTATCACGGAGAAGAAGCAAATACAACAATACAAGACGGTTCCAACAAGAAAAATCAACGCAAGGAAAAAAGAGATGAGATGGCCCGAGGCGGCAAAACGTCTTGGAAAGGAAAGAAAAGGAGAGGAGAGAGCGCCGTGGCAATGGCCGTTTGCGACGTGCGATATGATATGGTGGGTTTTTGCAGGAGTGGACGGTCCGAGGTTGCTTTCGTGTGAACCCGTGTCCTTGAAGGTTTGGGATGGAGAGAGCCGCGCGACAGGGACATGTGTCAAGCCAGGGGCAACAAGGGGGGGGGGGGGGAAAGCCGGCTCTTTTCCTTCTCCTCCACCCCTGTTCCGGTTCCGCGCCACGACGAGCACGCGCCACGACGAATGGCGGGGGCGGGATGCCTTGGTACCGTGGCAGCGCCACACGAGATGCACCGCCACAACAGAACACTTGGCATCCGGCTTCGGCTTCGAAGCGTTCCTCGCATCGTGTCGTGGAAAACCCAACACCACCAGACAAGAACATCTCCCCGGTCCGCGCGAGACATGAACAGGATACCTCGACCGCTCGCGACGACGGCCCCACGCCGGGCTCCGTGGTTCGTGACGCCATCACCACGGGCGTCGTACGCGACGAAGCAGCCCGGACCGACCGTACGTGCCCGTCCCGGGGTGGGAAAAGCGCGAAACAAAAGCTAACGTTGTCTCGATTTTTTTATCTTTTTAACTTCTTGAAAAAAAAAAAAAAAAAAAAAAAAAAAGTCCCAGTTTTACAAAACATTTACCAGACCGGTGGCAAAAGTGCTCGTCCTCGCCGTCTTCACATACCAACTCACATACTGGGGCTGGGCGAAGCTCGAGGCAGACGAGCACCAACAAAGGACAGATGGTACGAAGGCAGTCGACTGGGCATCGAATCGACCAGGAAGCTGACGTGCGCGACGTGCAGTCGAAATAACCGAGCTGGAGGCCCAGGTTGGCGCGTTGGACATGGCGCGCAAGAAGGCGGAGGAGGAGGCCAAGGGCGGTGCGGGCGCCGAGGAGAAACCGAGGACGAGGTGGTGGTGGTGAAGTCGGACCGGGCGCGGGAAGGGGTTGGTGGGAGGGGTTTTCCGTGGGAGCTACTACGGACGGAGGGGACCATGTTGGCCATGCGTTTGGGGTGCCCAGGCTGGTTGGGCGTGAGGCCGTCCCATTGTCTTTGTGGCGAGGGGGAAAAGGGGGGGGGGGAAAAAAGAAAAGAAAAGAAAGAAAAGAAAAGCAAAACGACGGCACGGCGCCGTGTCCCTTCTCCGTGGACGGCACAATCGGCCTACTGACCTGCGCCAACAACCGCCAAGCCAATATCCCGCGTATGGACCTGCTCGTTTTTTTTTTTACATACTTCCATATGTACATACATACACATGTACTCTACTCATGCTGCACAGAAATCACGCCGTCGAGCCGAATGTCGCGACTACTCGCCCCCACAAACACGGCGTACTCGCCTTCCCGCACCACCCACTTCTGCATCCCGACGTGCCACTCGCTCAAGTCCCTCCTCGTCAGCTCGAACCGCACCCTGCCGCGCTGGCCCGGCGCGAGGCTCAACTTGGCGAACCCGCGGAGCTGCTTGGGCGGCGCCCCCGGAATAGCCACGTACAGCTGCGCGACCTCGTCGCCGGCCACCAAGCCCGAGTTCCTCACCCGGGCCTGCACCGTGGCCACCACATCCCACAGATCTGTCCCGTCGCTGCGAGACGCCGACGTGCGCAGGCTGTTCCTGTCCGTCGAGAGCACCACGGCCAGGTCGCTGTACGAAAAAGTCGTGTAGCTCAGGCCGTAGCCAAACTCGTACCGCGGCGTCACGTTCCTGGCATCAAAGGCCCGGTAGTCGAGGTACACGCCCTCTGCGTAGTCGCACTGCGGGCTCGTCGTGTTGTCGCGTCCGCGACCTCGTCCGCAGGGCGCGTACACGGGATAGTCGGATTCGTTCCTGGCAAGCGTGTAGGGCAGCTTACCGGAGAAGTTGGCCTCGCCCCAGAGCAGACTGACGAGGGCTGCGCCGCTGTCCTGTCCGGGCAGATGGGCGAGCACCACGGCCGTCACGTTGGCGTGCTCGATCCACTGGTCCACGAGGCGGATGCCGGCGGCGTGGATGACGACCATGGTGTTGGCGCACTTGGCCGCGACGTTGAGCACGAGCGCGTCGCTGGCGTCGTCGTGGAGGCCGTCGCGGTCCCAGCCCTCGGTGGCCATGGCGTTGATGAAGACGAGGCAGGCTTGCGAGGCGGCGTTGACGTCGGGGTCCGGCGACGTCAAGTCCCAGTTGACCCATGTGTTGTGCTCTTGTGCTTTCTGCTGGATGGCGCTCAGGGGCTGGGGAGAGGCAAAAAGGCAGCATGAGTACTCGCGGAATGGGCATATCAGGAATGAAGATGTGAAGACGTGTACATGTAAAAACTCACATCGCTCATGTACGGCGGCGCGTTCGTGCCCGCTCGTCCTCCCGCAACAATGGTGCCCCCCCTGGCCGCCTGATCAAAGTGGTACTCCCTGCCGAGCACCGCCTGTCCCATCTCCTGGGAGGACACGTATCCCAGCCGGAACAGCGCGTCGGTGTTCTTGGTCGCCGGCACGGTGGCGTCGTATCCAAAGACGGACACCATGCGAAGCGTCTTCAGGGGCAGCGCCTGTTTCTCGTTCTTGACAAGAACGTGGCCCGCGCGGGCACCCTCCATCAGGACGGGCTTGGATCGCACGTCCCGCGCGTCGACGGGTTCGTGCGGCTCCGTCAGATTCTTCATGCCGATGCCTGGCGGGGGGAAGTCGTTGTCCTGGCCGACGAGATACCATGCTGCGAGGATTCTGTCATGGATTAGTATATATATATATATATATATATATATATATATATATATTCC
>SRPY01000510.1:0-24519 GCA_018360145.1 Claviceps africana
TCCCCCCGCCCCCCCCCCCCCCCCCCCTTCCAGCCTGGCCAGATCCAACATGGTGGGGCGCGGCTAGGCGAAAGCCGGACAATGCGAGCGACCCGAAAGCGCTGCGAAGCACCCCGCTCGTCCCCTTCCCGGTCCTCGCGCTCATCTCAGTGCTCGCTACTCGGTGCCACGTCTGGAGTCTGGGACGGGGACGCCACAGGGATGCCACAGGGACGCCAAGGGATGCCAAGGGATGGCACCGGCGTGGATGCCCCAGGCACTACCTGCTGCAATACGGCAATAGGGCTGAGTCAACCTGGCCAACCACGATCCGCCGCCTCGATCCAGCGTCGAACTGGCGATGCTAAACGCCGCCCGTCATCGCCGCGTGCTGTTTCCCATGATGCTTACGTGAGCCGAGGCTCGTTTCTTTCTCACCAGACGTCCATCATGTACACATCTACGTGTATCCATAATCCAACGCCAGTCGTATCGAAATCGCTCGCGACTCTGGCACATGACCATCACGTACATCACATATGGTAATTCCAGACACGGGCCGCATTGATATCCCAAGAACAGGCGCCCGCCGTTGAGCCAGCGCATTTCCCTGCTGACCTGATTCGTTCCGGCCTCACCCTTCTTTTGCTTTTCCTGTTCCCCTCCCCCCCCTTTCCTGTTGTACCGTGTCGTCTTTGTTTCCCGCCCCTTTCCGGTCTATCCCGTTCCTCCTTTTGTGCGTGCGCCGTCAAAGACTACCCGGAATGCCTTCCGCACCGACCCTTTCCCTCCCAGCAACCGCCCAAGCCCCCATCGACCCGGCCCTTTATCCACATCCCGCCCGCCGAGTTGCCAAGTCGATGCATCCGAGATGTGCGACTTGCTTTCTTCAAGCGAGTGCAGTGGATTGGTCAAAATCCGTCCCAGGCCGGCCTCCTCCTCCGCACATCTCACGTGCCGACGGTGTTTTTGTTTCGGATCCTGGGCAGTCACCGGGCCGGACGGGGGTTGCGGAGATGATGGGCCGGGGATTTCGGCACTCTTGTACATTGCTTTTTGCTGTCCTTTCTCTTTTTGTTTCATTTTCTCTCCATCTTCTTTCTATTTTCCTTTGTTTTTGTTTTTATTTTTATTTTTAGAAAGACCATATATACTAATACACAAACAAATAATATAAACCAGCAAATAATATAACCCCTTTCTGCAACAGGAACACCCTACAAACCCGCAAGCACACAACCACAATATAATAACATCCAAATATACAAAACATCAAGTGCCAACAACCCCGACAACACCCCACACGACGCACACAGCAGACATCCAAACAGCCCACCGCAACAAGACGGCCCCCCCGCCAACTCCCGCTCCTCCCGCCCTCACCGCAGCACAGGAAAACCACTCCCCCCCGCTCTCAAGCAGTCAAACACGAATCGTGCGCAGGGCCTTCCAAGTTCCCCCGGGACAAGTGGACGGACTCGTTTGCTTCTCGATCGCGGATTCTACGCCCCGAGGATGGAACCCGTGTATTGGGCCCGGTGACTTTGCTTGTTCGCTGCGTGTGAGTACAATGTCACGTCCCGAGGTCCCGCTGGGGCAAAGGGCCTTTGCCTACATGTCAATTTGGGACGAGATGCAGGGTAGGACGTGGGGGTTGCGTCGCCATGACTGCATGGTGCCCTTTGGCGCCTGAGCGTTGGATATTGAACACACACACACACACAGACTGCAGGATGTGTAGAGTCGACTCAAAGATATATTTATTTGGAAAAAAGTAAAACTCATCCAGCACGCAACTCGTTCAAAGGCATATGTATACGCCGAGTCGAGAAGTAAATACGTGTCGCTGCCTTTCCAACGACCAACGCCAGGTATTTCAAAGCAACAGACTCTTTCCAGCCCATCCACCCTCTCCATGATTCCCAGTAGATAGCCAGAGCCTACTCTGCTCGAAGCTTCAGCTTTGTGCGCTTTCGTTTGCCGCCCACCTCCCTGTTCTCCTCGACCTCCAACAGGGCCTCTCTCTTCTTCTCGCTCACTTCCTTGAGTGCGTCGCGGATAACCCTCGTCTCCAGATTGACGCCTTCTTCCTCCCATGCATCCATTTGTCTGCCCACGCGCTTCTCAATGGCCAGCACGAGCTCTACGTCTCGCTGCCCGACAAATGTGGCCGATTCTCCTTTGCGTCCAGCACGAGCAGTACGACCGACCCTGTGGATATAGTCATCCGGGTCCCTGGGGATGTCGTAGTTGACTACCAGGCTGACTTCGGGAATGTCCAGACCACGGGCCGCAACGTCCGTGGCGACCAAGATGCGCGCTGCCGAGGCACGGAAGCGCGCTAGGTTGTCGATTCGCTGTCGTTGGGGCAGTTTCGAGTGCAGTGACGTGACGCGATGCTCCAAGAGACGCAGGAGATGATGAAGGTAGTCGGCTGTCGACGTCCGGTTGCAGAAGATGATGATGGTTTTGTCCTTGTTGCCCTCCGTAAGGAGAAAAACATGGAGGTAGTGCTCTTTGTGAGTGATTGGAATCTGGATATGCGTCTGATGCAGGGTGTTGGGAATGGCGAGCATTTGGGTGTCGACTTCGCATACGAAAACGGGCTGCTTGCCAGGTTTCTGCGGCATGTCCTTCAGTGCCCGAACCTCGGGCGTAATAGTTGCCGTGAACAGGAGCGTTTGTCGGCTGGCAGCCGGCGGCAGGACCGACAGGCATTCCTCGACATCCGGGAGCATGCTGCCCGGACCGGCAGCGTGGAGCAATCGATCAGCCTCGTCAAGAACAACGAAACGGACCCGTCGTAGGCCGCATATTGTATCCTCCCCGGAGGTTCGGATGTGGTCGGCCAGTCGCCCGGGCGTCGCAATCACGACGTGCGGCCGCTGGGCCAGGGCGATGGCTTGCGATCGCATGTCGGAGCCTCCCGTCACCAGAATGGCTCTCAAGCTCTGAGGAGACGAGATTGCTTTGAACTGTTCGTAGATCTGCAGTGCGAGTTCTCGCGTCGGAGTCAGGACGACGGCAAAGATGGCGCTAGGATCTTCTGCCCATTTCTGAAGTATGGGAACGGCAAAGGCGACAGTCTTGCCGGAACCGGTTCTGCTCCCTCCTATGCAGTCTCTGCCCCTGAGGATTTCGGGAATGCAGCCTTTCTGAATCCCAGTGGGTCGCCTGATGGCCATATTGGCGAGAGATTGTACGAGCCATGGCCGAACCTGCAGAGACGAGAAGCTTGTGTTTGGGTCAGTGGGCGCGAGGATAGGATTCCGCGCCTTGACGTCGTTTTGGGTCCCGTCAGGACCATCCGCTGCTCGCTTCACCCGAGAAGGGGCCTTGATGGTTGAGAGAATGGCCTGCAAGTGCTCTTGGTCGCTTTCGCTTTCGTCCTTTGCCTCGTCTGCGTCGCCAAGGTCTGATGAGGCGTGGCTGACCAAAGGTGATGTTCGGCGTCTTTTTCTCGAGGCTGGATTATCCAGATAATCAGACTCCTCGGAGGAGTCTACAGAGACGGGATCAGCCACATCCGACACCGAGATTGGATCGTTTGGATACGCGGGGGGTGGCATGACGCCTTCCGTTTGGCGCGCGGACCGTATGTTTGCTTGATGATGGTGGCCTTGGGCGATGATTGTTGGACAATGTGGTTCCAAGCTGGTCAACGGGAAAGGGAAAAAAAAAAAAAAAAAAAAAAAAAAAAAAAAAAAAAAGGGTCTGGTATCAGTCGATCTTAGGTGGGGCGGATCTGGCTGCAGCGCGGGTCGCTTTTTACCAGCCCAGGACAGCGCCAGCCAGGAGTCTAGTCTAATGCCAAGGAAAAACTGTGGACAAGAACAAGAACACATATTATGTACATCTTCGCGCCTACTGGTAGGTTAACATTCTGAGGGATGCTAAATCATAACGAAACACGCAGGGCTTACGAAGGTGCAATTGCTTAGATGATGGTGGTTTCGGCACTTGGGGACAGGCTCATGTTGGGCCTGGCCGTTGACGCAGAACTGCAAACTAAAAGCAGTCGATGTACAGTCTTGGCAGACTCAAGCCGACAGCTGAGCATGCCAAGGTGTGTGCGTGCATGCGAACTCGAACAAGACGTCTCTCGTGGCGCAGTCATGGCCAACAAAGGTCGTTGACGCGCGCCTGGCGGTGGAAACGGGTCGGGAGGCAGGACGGAGGCAGGACGGAGGCAGGACGGCGGCAGGGATGCTATTGGCCAGGATCAGACGGCACGTGCATGCGTGGAGCATCTGTCATGGTCTCCAATGTCCATCGTCTCAACAACCAAGGCGCATCTGGCTTTGCAACAAGCAGCCTCGCGGTCCACACATCACATCCATCATTGCCTTGCCCAGTTGTGCATACCCAAGGTTCATCTGCGTGGAGCCTTCGGCGGGCCCTGTTGGTCGGCGAACGGGATGCACGCCGAGTCGGACATGCGACAAGAGAAGCGGCGACGGCTCCACGCACCATGCATGCATGCATTCGCGCTGGAACCGACGGGACCGGGCCGGAGTGCTGCTATGCTGTCGATTAGCTGTCGATTCCGTTCGAGGTCGCTGGCCCGAGGCCTTTGCCCCTCCTGCCCCCCTGGATGCGACGAATCAACGGATGACGAGTGACTGACTCCTGTCGGCGACTCGGCGCCAGTGCCCGGGGGGAAAGAGGATGACGGCCTACGGTGATGCTGCACGGATGCGGAGCCATGCCATGCCGCGGAAAAGTCTCGGAGCCGTCTTCTGCTGTTGTACATAGTATGTACATGGTATTATGTACATACATATGTACGTACAACGTATGCCCGTTGGCCATGCCATTCATGTCTGGTCCTCCCAGCTCTACAGACGGGAACGGACGCGGGCTTTGGGCTTGGATGTTGATTATTGAATGGAGTCAATGGAAGAATCGTTGGAAGAATCGTTGAATCGTCACCAAACATGGAAGGCACGCTGACCCTGGCCTTCTCCCGACATCTGCAAGGACCAGTCATGGCCAGCCGTGACCTGACGACCGACGACCGACGACCAGTGGCCGCTCGCGGGCGGGTCGCTCCATTCTCCCTCCACCCGACACCCATGTTCTGACGGATGTTGGGCTGCTACCAGCCAGACCAGCCAGGCCAGCCAGACCAGCCAGACCAGCCCTCACGGCCAACTTGCCCATTCTCATGGCCTCGTCGGTGCTCCCTAGTACCTGCCAAGTAGACACCTATTTTTTTTTCCCGCTTCCTACTCAAGTACTTTATTCATTGTCGCTGCATCCTTCCCGAGCACAACCCTGCTCTAACCAGCCGAACCGGGCTCTACTCGCCCGACGTCCGGCCTTCTCCTTCCGCAGCTCGGTCCAGCCCCACTGAAGCAGTCTGGCCGTCCCCCTCACCATCACCAACGCACCACGCACGGAGCCGAACTTTCTTAGAAGTTGGCATCCAGTCTTGCCGACCTGCTGCGGGCAGGCTTTAAACACGAACAATCAACCACGAAAACACCGCCACGGCGACCGTCGGTCGGTAGATTCATCGCCTCGCTACATCCCATCCCTCACCATTCCTGTTGGACCGCGAGCTTTTCGTCTCTCGCGCCAACGCTCTTCCTACCGTCGTCTTGGCGTGCCACCACCTCGTCTCCAGCCTTGATCCGGCCATCTCGCCTGCTCAGCGTTGTAGTCATGACGGAAGCATCTACTTCCCAGCCGCAGGGCTCCGAGTCCTCGGCTTTTCAAGACGTAAGTACGGCACTTCAAGCGCAATTTTCTCGTCAGCACACATGCGTCTTTCATCAGCTAGGCACCGCTGACCTTTGTACTTTTGCAAACAGCCAACATCTACGACTACGGCATCCGTAACGACTGCTCAGACCCCCGTCGTCGTCCCCCAAATGTCTTCTCCAGCCCCCCTACTACGACCCGCCATACCGGGAGGTCGATCCGGTGGTCGAGCCCCCAGGCTTGGCCTGGCTATTCCTCTTTCTCCCAATGTAAAGGCTGTCGGCAACCAGGCTTCCCAACCGGCCCCATCGAGACCGCCACTTCCAACGTTGAACTTGGCCACCCCTATGGGCAGCCAGACAGCCCCCCAAGAGCATCATCCGAGGTCACAGGGAGCCCAGCCTGGTCATTCGGCCGACGGCGGAAGTGAGAGCAGTGCCGCCCACTCCAGGTCGGGCAGTTTTGGACCACTCGACGGTCGTGTGAGCAATCCTACTTCAGCTGGATCGCAATTTTCCGCCCTCTCCTTCGCCTCCCACTTTGGCATCCCAGTTGCTCGTGCTCAGGGAACACCTGATCCCGTTTCGGCAGTGGGCTCTTTGATTTCCGAGAGAAGTGAAGGTGCGGTTTCCATGGAACGCGATGGAAGCCTGCAAGGTTTGGAGGCTTTTGACAAGCTGAGCTTGGAGAAGGCCAGAAACGCTGATGTCGAAGAGCTTGATGACGAGGGGTGGAGGATAGCCAGCATGGAGAAGAGGATTGTTGAGCTGGGAAACCTCGGCGAGGGAGCTGGTGGCGCCGTCACCAAGTGCATTCTAAAAACCGGTAAAACAGTTTTTGCTCTCAAGGTAAGGCCGTGGGTCCCCTACGTCTACTGACGAAGCGATGCGTGATGCAGCGCAGGATCTCGATTGACAATGAATTCCAGGTCATCACCACCAATCCAGACCCAGACGTCAAAAAACAGATCGTCCGAGAGCTGGGCTTCAACAAGGAGTGCGCATCTGACCATATCTGCCGATATTATGGTGCGTTTGTGGACCCGTCCACCTCCACCATTTCCATTGCCATGGAGTTCTGCGAGGGCGGCTCTCTGGACAGCATTTACAAGGAAGTGAAGCGGTTAGGCGGCCGCACCGGAGAAAAGGTGTTGGGCAAGATTGCCGAAGGTGTGCTGCGCGGGCTCACCTATCTCCACACGCGACGCATCATCCATCGCGACATCAAGCCTTCCAACATTTTGCTCTGCCGAGATGGAGCGGTCAAGTTGTGTGACTTTGGCGTTTCTGGTGACTTTGGAACCAAGGGGGAGGCAAATACTTTTATCGGCACAAGTTACTACATGGCACCCGAGCGAATCACGGGCCAGTCGTACACCATCACCTCGGATGTCTGGTCGACGGGCGTAACGTTGCTTGAGGTGGCTCAGCACCGATTCCCCTTTCCCGCCGACGGAACTGAGATGCAACCTCGAGCAGGCTTGATTGATTTATTGACGTACATTGTCCGGCAGCCGGTACCCCGGCTCAAAGACGAACCGGAAATGGATGTTTATTGGAGCGACAATTTCAAATACTTTATCGAGTGCTGGTAAGAACCTGCACCTCAATCATGACCTACTCGTCACCGACTATATTGCAATACATATGCTGACTTTGTATTTCCAGTCTAGAGAAGCAGCCGAATCGCCGTGCTAGCCCATGGAAAATGCTTGACCATCCTTGGATGGTTGATATGCGAGCCAAGCGGGTGAACATGGTCAAGTACCTCTCCTTTGTTTGGGGCTGGGATGAGCAGCAGGTTGCAGCATAAATAGCCGCCCTCATCTTTCTCTTCTTTCAGCGCAACACGTCATCATATCCTCGAACAACCCTCCCCCCCCCCTTCCTTTTTTTTTCCTTTTTTCAGCTGCGCAACATAAACGTCATATAATCGATTAGCGTCACGACTGAACAGGATTGGCTGGCAGCCAGAGTGATTTCAGCAAATGCGCGATCATGTAAACATACAACACGCGGGGTCAAAGCACGAAACCTCGGCGCGACGATTTTAGACATTCGGTTTTCTTTCAAAACGCATGTGCGGAAAACAGGCGAGATTGCTGAAGTAAGAGTCACGGCAGAAAGAACGCATATCCATGGTTGTTGAGTCGAATAACTGCCGCTACACCAGAGAACCAAATTCATTGTCTGCATCGATGTTATCAAATTGGGAGATTCTTGCTGGGTTGGACTTCCAATGACTTTTCTTTCACCTACTTTTCCTTGATCACGTTTTAACAGGGCTTGTTTATCATTATTTTTTTCCCCACGACGTCTAGAAGAACGATAATGGGCCATCATGTCGGTTACTTTTTTTTTCTCTTTGTCACACTCGGGTCATTTCATCATGATTTACACTCAGAATTTGGATATCAGGGCACAATGAGCCGCTAGCAGGAGGGCATCAAGGTTATATATATATATATATATATATTTCTTTTTGGGAGTCGTTTATAGATCCAGTTTAACGTGAAGAAATAAATATGCTTTTTTTTTAAAAAAAAAAGAAAAGAGGAGAGGAGAGAAGAGGAAAACAGCCATCAAGCTTTCTTCTCATCGACAATTCCGTGGTCACCCATTAGTTCCCTGAGCGCGACAGTGGCGTAGGCGCTGCTCGCGAGCTGGAATTTGACTACGACGGCAATCTTGGCAGGCTCGGGGTCATGCTCGTCCGTCGGTTCCTTGTCCCCTGCGGAGACGACCCCTTGGCCCTGCTGCTCGACCGGGGCGGGGTTCTCGTCATCAGGACCACCGTGGTCGCCGCCCGCCGTCTTGGCCTTTTTGGCGACGGCCTCTTGCGGGGTTTCGTCGTTGTCGTGGCGCTTCCTCTTGGCGTCGGCTTCGAGGCCGTTGGTCGTCTGGGGGCCCTGGCCGGTCCGGATGAGGTCCATGTCGGTGGGGTGCATCTGCTCCGTGTCGTCGCTGTAGAGCCTGACCTGGACGCTGGGCTCGGCCAGGAACCTCTGCATGAGCTTCCTGTACCGGCCCGGCAGGCTGAACTCCCTGCGCAGCCTGCGCATCTTGAGGGGGTCGAGGGCGCCGTTCTCTTCCCGGCCCATGAAGGTCTTGTAGAAGTCGCCGACTTGGTTGTCCGGGTATGTGACGTCGTGGCCTGGCGAGGGCAGGACTACGTCGTGGATGGTGTAGGCTCCCGAGGAGGCCTCCTCGTGGGTGAGGGGGCGGGCGCGGAGAGGAGCGTCCTCGTCCTCGTCGCCGGGGTTGATGATTTCGTCGCCGTCTTGGTCTCGGGGGGTTTCCTCGTCGGCGGCGAGGGCGGACGATTGTTGATGGGCTTCCGCGTCGTTGACGATGACGAGGTCGCCTTTCACCACGTTTGTGCCGTGCAGCGTGTACCGGAGGCTGGCGGCGTGGTTCCATACGTGGGACTGGTATGCGTGGAGATACATGGACCGCAGGCCGCGCGTGATGTGGGTGATTGCGCCGGCAAAGTCCCGCGAGGAGGCTTGGCCCGCCCGCGTGAGGTGGCGGAGGACGCACGATTCTCCTGCGTACCGCCGCGGGATGAGCTTGGCGGCTCGGTCAAAGTCCTTGCCGGTTTGGAATAGCATGCACGCCTGGTGGCGGAGATACTCGTCCCGCTTGGAGGGCTCGTCGGGTATCTGGCCGGCCTCTGCCTTGGCAGCAATCTCGGCGTCGTACTGCAAAAGGGCCTTGACGGCGCCTTCAAAGTCGTCGCGGAGGATGAGCTTGCCGATCTGGTGGGTTCCCACGTCGTGGGTTCCGAAGCGCTGGTGGCCAAAGTAGTTGATCCAGCCATGGGAAGCCATGTGCGCCATGGCAGATTCAACATTGCTCTTCATGATGGCCAGTCTTTCCACAGGGGCGAGTGACGAGTCCTCGTCCGTCATGACGCAGTTTTTGAGGGTGATGATGAACTCGTTTCCGAGAAGCTGACCCAGGTGAATGGGATTCTCCGAGTATTCGTAATCTCCCGTCGCGATACCCCATAGTTTGCCGTTCAGGCCGGCCATGGCCCTCTTGCGCTGATAGCGCACCGAGCAGCGCTGCGTTGTCGATGCTCTGCGGTCCTTGGTGCCGGCGTAGCCAATGGCCTGAGGCTTGACTCGCAACAAGCGTGAGATCTGGCTGACCGCGTCCATCGTGTCCCGATTGTCCTTGTACAGCGTGAAATGAAGAAATTGGCCCACGGGCTCATCGTCAGGCTCCGCACGACGGCCGCGGCTCTTCTTGGCATTTTTGCGCGGGGCGACATAGCTGGCGACGATTGCGCCTTCGGGGCCTGTTGTTGTGTCGATGCGAGACTTGAAGATGCGGCGCACCTCACCGTGGAGCTGTGCGCGCTTGGCCTTGTCATCCAGGGGTTCGGAGGCAGCAGTCTTGGGTTGCTCGCCCGTCGGGCCGTTGCCGCTGTTGAAGAGCTGGACGAGGTCCTGAGCGAACTTTTGACTCGAGAGATTCTCGAGAGAAGTCACGTCCTCGGGCGCAATTTCGATGGCGCTGGGTTCGTTTTGGGATTTGCTCTGCTGCGCATCTTTGCTGGGAACCTCACGCTTGGAGGATGGCTCTCCCGGGGCTTGGAAGGACGGAGGAGGCTACCGCATCTCATTGGACATGTTAGCATGCGGTCTTTTGGCCCCTCTTTTCTATTCCATCATTCCTTCTTCTTCTTCTTCTTCTTCTTCTTCTTCTTCTTCTTCTTCTTCTTCTTCTTCTTCTTCTTCTTCTTCTTCTTCTTCTTCTTCTTCTTCTTCTTCTCCTCCTCCTTATTTCTTTGTAGTGGTTTCGAAACGTAAATGTACATCTGCAAGGTCGAACCGAAGCACCCTCTTACCTTATTATCGTTCTCGAGACCTATCGTGCGCAGGTGAATGACGGATCCGTTCTCTGCAATTTCATTGACTTGAAAGTCCGAGAACCTTGCGATTCCGTCAGTACACCTTAAACCACAACATTCCTTGCTTGAATTGATCGGGGGAAGGGGAGGAGGATGAGCTATAACCTACCGCACTCTCATATCACCGGTCCAAGAGCGCGCCAACGGCGTAGTGCGATGGGTAATTCCGATTGACTTTGCATGAGACGCGCCCACGCGCACGTTGTAATGTTCTTTATCAGCCATCCTGCAATGCCTGTCTGCCGAGCCAGAGCGCTGCCGTGAGCAAGCTTGGCTAGACTTGTCGTGGGAGATAATTCCTTGACTGGGCAGTTTTTTGGACAAATTGGGATTGGGGCTGGCGAAAATCCGGTTTGGGCAGGCGGTCGGATGTGTGGCTCGCAAAAAGTGGCAGGCGGTGAAATGAGCTTCTGGCAAAACATCCAAGAACAGGCAACGCTGGAGGTTGCAGGTATTACGAGAGTTGGTCCAGTAATTCACCTGAGGGTTGGCTTGTCCATCGCTGATTTCGTCAGCGGGAGAACCTTATCCAGGCCTTGCAATGATTGTGAAACTTGGTGATAAAGCAGCCTTCATCCCCCAGATAACCAGTCCGTCAAACGTCTGGTCGAACCGGCATAAGACGAGGATCAGAACAAGCGAGAAAGAGAAAAGGCAACATCCAAGCCTGCAAGCCTCTAAGCCTCCAAGCAGCGATGCTAAAGTATATGCCAGGAGAAGAAGCGCAAATATCGCCCATTAAATCCAGCATTGGCTCTTGTCCGCGAGTTTCTGAAGCTTCATGCGCGGCGCAGTGGCGAGTCGGGAAGATCGGGAAGACGCGCATTGTGGTGCGTCAAGTTACGACAGCGAGAGGCATGACGCCTCTCGTGGGCTTTCCTTTCTTTCTTTTCTCTACACCAGCCACACAGATCAATATGACGCGCCATGGTACCTCTTTTCTGTGTCTACGTACCGTGCGTAGACGGCAGGCGAGGGCCAACCGTGTCGCTCCGAAGAGATGTGGCTCGAGAGGTGAAAGGGATTGCAGCCCAATCTCATTTTGCGCGTCTTCTAGTGCTACAGATTTTGTATGATGCTGATGTGTTTTTCTCGGCATAGTCATGCCTTGACAAGTCAAAAATGGCAAATCACTCGACTTCCGGGCAACTCTCGGACCTCATGCTTGAACAGTCCCAGCAAACAAGGTCAAGTCGAAACTTGCGTCACTAATTGAAGGATGTAAACTCAGAATCATGCAACAGGAGCGCCTGGTCAATCTTGGAGAGAATGACGGCGAACTCAGGCAGCAGGCAGCAGGCGAAAAGCCATGGCGCATCCAGCAGCTACGAAGGCTTGGCGAGCATGATGGCTGATGAAGCTGCATCTTGGCTATGCATGTGGTCCGCTTAGTGCTGACTGTCTCAGTAGGGACAAAAAAAATGAGAAAAAGAGAAAGGAGAAACATGGGGAAGAAATGGATAAAATCGAAGAAAAGGAGCGCGGAAGCTCCGGCTGACCACACAGACAGACACGCATGACGCATTCGTGTCGCTCTCTCGCTTCCATGGCTCCCAGAGGTTTCTTAGACGTTCTTCTACGCCGCAATATAACTGTGTTCAATATTCGGATACATCGGAGGTCAAAAGTTCCCAAACCGCCCTGACTTCCAGAACGGCGAATCCTGGTCGTGCCTCGACTGGGAACCAACGATTCGTTATACGGTGGATAGGTCTCTCCGCGGACTTCGTCTGCCAATGCGCCTGGCCCCATGTCATGCCGTGGACCAGCATCGTTGGGTTTGTCTTTTGCGGGACACGATGCGGCCTTAGGGTGTCCACGATACTACGGAGGAAGCCGAGTCGGAGAGTGGTGCCGATGGTCGTCCAATGGTCCCAACCAGTCTAATCAGGTTCAAGTAGATGAAATGTCAAATTTTGTGCCCCGTACTCGCGCGTACCGTTGAGGCAGCATATGTGGTTTGCCTGTCGGCGGAGATGTTCATGGAAACGGGCAACGCGGCGGATTGAAGTAGGATCGGAATGCCCACCGGACGAGATATTAGACTGCTTGATCCTCGACGAGAGTCGGTGCCGTACCTGCCGCATCATTGCTGCGTTGCTGTCGAGAAATCACCACGCATACAAAACGAGCGCCACTTGACGCATAGGCACCGTTCTCTGTACATGATATGTTGCAGTGAATGAATTATATGCATGGCGCTTTGTCTTATCTCGATGCTTGTCCATAGCCATGTGCCGTTGTAAAATCAAGCGGGGATTGTATAGCATAGACTTGGACAACCCCAAAAAAAGGACTTGGCCGCAGATATCACGAACACCCATATGTGTGCAGCTATAAGTATACATTTATTATCCATGTGTATAAATATGATATACATATGTATATGTATGTATGTACTCGATTGCCACCCCCCCCCCCCCCCCCACCCCTCTCTTCAATACCGAGTGCGGCAATGTCTAGAACGTCCTACGCAGATATACCGCGGCGGACATCTTATTCTCTCGAGCCGACCGTTCCTAGTCAGAGGGCATCGAAATACCAGAGAGAAAAAAAAGAGCAAAAGAACAAACAAAGGGAACGGGAAAAGAGTATAAGGAGCCTAAAGAGCCGGGCACGTCAAGGTTTCCGTGGACCTCGTCTATCTGAGTCGCTTGCGGCATGCGACACGCTGCATGCAGATAAGGTTGAGCGATTTAACTCGAGAGAGTTGGGCGGCTCGTTCGGTAGATGTTGAGCGGCATGAGATTCGATGGCTCGCACGCAGGTGAGATTCGTTTCGTGCCTATGTATTCGACAGACACTGTCCAAGGTCGTTGACGTGGTCAATGGAACCGTGTTATGCGTGACTTATGCAAATCATGTCTGGGTACAGATAAATCGTGCAATACCTCGGGTCCCGGCATGACTGTTGTCCTTCCACCCTCTTCCGAGCCTCCCCTGTCACGTCGCAGAATTTGTACGCAGGTACTCGAACCCGTTGCGTCGTGGCAAACGACGATTTCGCGAAAAGCCTCCAGCTGGACTTGTCCTCACCCACATCGGATCTCGCCCCTTCAAAGGTCGACCAGTCTCAACAGAACCCGCGCAAAGTGCGGAGCACGGCCATGACAGTCGACAAAGAACATGGCCTCGCCGTCGAACAGTCGCCTCTGAGCAATACGAGCTCGAACGAGAACCAGACCACAGATCACGTCCCGGCTACGGAATCACCGGGTTTTCTTGCTAGGCTGCGCGACTTCGAGGCTCGATTGGATGCCAAGGTTGGCGTTGAAGCCGATGCTATTGCGCGGAAGCGTCCAGAGGACAAGAAACATGTATCGTGGAGCGAGGAGCTCGCAATGGCGCTCATCTGGGCCAGTGGATCCATGAACATGACTTCTCTAGCAATCGGCTTTATGGGCGGACAGTTCGGGCTCAGTCTACAGCAAGCAATCCTCATCACTGTCTTTGGCTCAATGCTGGCCGCAGCGATGACAGCTTCCTGTGCGATGCTTGGTCCCGCCACGGGCCTGCGCCAGTTAAGCATCAGCAGGTACAGCTTTGGATGGTGGCCAAACAAGCTGATTACTCTCCTGAACTGCATCCAGCAGGTGTGCTGGGCAGCTGTGAACTGCATCACGGGCGGCCTGACCCTGACGGCGGTTTCGGACGGCCGCGTCTCGCTTGCTCCGAGTGTCGTGATACTCGCCGTTACTTCCCTGCTCATCTCGTTCCTGGGGTTGAAGGCCATCTTACTCTATGAACGATACGCATGGATCGCCGTCTTTGTCATCTACGTGATTCTATTCGCTCGGACCTGCCCGTACGCAGAAAACAGCGCGCCGTCCGTCACGGGGGCGAGTCAGAGCGGTGCGCTACTCAATCTTCTTGCCATTGTGTATGGGGCAAGCGCGTCGTGGTGCGTGGTGGCCAGTGACTACTACGTCCACTACCGAGCCAATGTCAGTCGAGTCAAAGTGTTCCTCATGACCACCTTTGGCATAGCTATTCCCACGGCCTTCAGCGTGGTGGCCGGCGTGGTGGCCGCCTCAGCTCTCAACAACCAGTCCAGCTGGCGAGATGCCTATCGTGACGGAGGCTTGGGCTATGTCCTCCAAGAAATGCTGTACCCACGAGGCTTGGCCAAGTTTCTGCTCACGCTGCTCGTCTTGTCTGGAATCAACGGCAACGTATTCGGCCTCTACAGCGCATCATTATCGATCCAGCAGCTAGCTCGACCACTTGCCCTGATCCCACGATCCATCTGGGCGCTGGTGACCTTTGCCTGCATCACGGCCATGTCAATCGGCGGGCGAGAGAAGCTGAATCCCTTGCTTGAGAACTTTCTGGGGCTGCTTGGCTACTGGTGTACCAGCTACGGCGTCATCCTGTTGGAGGAGCATTTTATATTCCGAACAGGCAGATTCGAGAACTATGATTTGGAGGGCTGGAACGATCCGGCGCGGCTGCCGCTGGGTCTCGGGGCGGCGGCAGCATTCGTACTGGGCATGGTATCGTGGTTCATGGGCATGAACCAGACGTGGCTCAGGGGCCCGCTGGCCAACTTGATAGGAAGCACGGGTGGTGATATTGGCAACGAGTTGACGTTGGTGGTGACGGCGCTGGGATACCTCCCAGCACGGTATTTGGAGCTGAGGCATGTCGGGCGGTAAGCAGACGAACGACTGTGTCAGGTAGAAGAGTCATCGTGTCCACAGACGGGAGTTCAGGATGGCTTATGCGGTCGTCCAAGCGGGTTGTGTATATGGATTGAGTGCGGTATGTGGATGCAGGACGTTCAAGTTGTACGTTTCAAGGGTCGCAAGTCAGCCGTCAAAGGGCCAAGGCGGATCATCCCTTTGGTGCGTAAGGCCACACTGACGTATCTCCACTTCTCTTTGCTAGCTTGCCTTCTAGTACTTGCTTGGGTTAGTTCTTCTCATGTTATCCCTTTGGTGCGCACAAGGCTACACCGAAGTACCCCCCGCTTTTCTTTAGCCCCTTATTAGGCTAAAAATCAGTGACTCTTTAGTACTTTCTAAAAACATAGCGCACACAATGGGTTGTAAGATATGTGATGTAGCGCTTTATAACTTAAAGAATTACTAGGACTTCTATTATAGTGTGAATTCATGTGTACGCAAGGTACCTTTCTTGCAGATGTTTTTATTAGATGATAGTGTGGGTCGCTACCCGAAATGTAGCCTTTTGCGCATCAAAGGGATGTTGTACAGATGCTTTCGTCGGAGTACGATGCGAGTTGGTAGATGACGTAGCCTTCTGCGCACCAAAGGGATAACAAGAAGTAAGAAATAGATACCAGGTATCTAGGTACCTACTTACGTAGGTACCTAAGTAGGTAGGTACCTAAAGACCAAGGTAAGAGGTCCTGGGATGACGGCAAGGGAGGGACGGCCCCACTGCTGCACCCGATCATTGATTGGGCTAAAGTCATCTGCGACGTGGCTGTGTGGCCTTGTTCTGAGCAAAGCCTCACGCGCGCCACGATGAAAGAAGCCAACATCACGACAGCGTTTCTCAACACAAGGGGGTCCCTTTTTTTTTTTCCACATTTCGTAGCTCATTGCTTTCTCACTCCTCTTCCAAGCACACTCCCTGACGATTCTTGAAGCCTGCGACCTCGGCTCATTGTTGCAGTGCAGTGGCTCTTGCCCTTTTGCCTCCTCACCGCACGATAGATAATTTTTGAAGTTCCCCTCGTCCCTTCGTCCAAGCGCAACACGACCCCGGTTTTACTCGTAATCCGTCGCAATACCATTGTCCACCATGGACGCGCCCGAGCCTGATCAGACCCCTTTCGCGGCCGTTACGGCTCACACCACGAAGCTTCAAAGAGTAAGCCGAAAGCCCTCAAATCTCCTCTTTGGATCGGGGTAGAAGGATTCCTTGTCCGCCGCGCGTTCTTCTGCTTTCTCTTCTTCTCCCTGGGCTCGACTGCTGACGTAGCGAACAGAAGTACCAAGCTTTGCTCGATCGTTCGACTCCTTTTGTGCTGTACCGATGGGTTGGAACCGGAGCCGCTCTGTCGCTCTTCTTTGTGCGCATCTTTCTCATCCAGGGATGGTATATCGGTAAGGCCCCCAGTTCCGAGCACTGAGTGCAGACCGAGCATGGGATCTTGTCCTGGCCGAGCGAGCCTCCGCTGACGTGTCGCATCATCAAAGTCGCCTATGCCTTGGGCATCTACCTGCTCAACCTTTTCTTGGCTTTCCTCCAGCCCAAATTCGACCCTTCGAGCGATGCCATTGACCAAGAAATGGAAGATGGGTCCATCGGAGCCCTTCCCACGAAGCAAGACGAAGAGTTCAAGCCTTTTATTCGTCGTCTTCCCGAGTTTAAGTTTTGGTACTGGGCCAGCCGCGCAGTTGCCATTTCTTTCTTCTGCACCTTCTTCGAGTTCTTCAACATTCCAGTCTTCTGGCCCATTCTGGTCATGTACTGGATTATCCTATTCGTCTTGACGAGTATGCACTGCCCTATGCCCTGCTTTGTTATCCTCCTAGCGCACGTGAATGCACTAGCTGACATTTTCCAAAGTGCGCAAGCAGATTCAGCATATGATCAAATATCGTTACGTTCCCTTCTCCATGGGCAAGAAGAAGTACGCCAAGGACAGCTCTTGAAAGTGAACCCAGCTCCTGAGGCTGCGCTGGAATAAATAAGGCTTGCAGAACAACACCAACAAGAGGATGGAAAGGTGAATAGGTAGACCAAAGATGACTGGTTCACACAATGTCACAGAACTATACATCTTGGGTTTTTTTTCTTCTTCTTTTCCTTCCCTTTCTTTGTTTCTTCTTCCTTTTATTTTATTTTTATTTTTTATCGGACGAGCTTGGCTTGTACCATCATCATCGTTTTCCAAAGGACTCCATCTTTGTTTGTGGCGGGCAGGGTATAAAGGGATAATGATATTTAGACGCGCATAGGGCGTTCGGAATATCGCAGGACGTGGAATTGGTGGCGCCAGGGAAGCAAATCCCTATTCTTGGGAGATTCTCATTGATGAGTGACGGAAGAACAAGAAAATCAAATGACGGTGTTTATTGCAAATTAGACTAGTCTGAAGGGCAGCGGGCTCAGTCGAACGAATTGGTCGATTGGGAGACGATAATGTGCCATGAATATTTCCTTCTCTCTCTCTTTGTTTTTTTTTTATTAGTATTTTTTTCTATTTTTTCTTTTCACCCCCCCCCCCCCTCCTTGTGCAGTCGCAAACGTCTGGTCGTGCGTGCAGATGCAGAGCTGCCAGATTGACCAGGCACCAGACCGCCGAGACACCTGGAGCGGTCTAGCTGGCTGGACTAGTGAACATCGGAGGACCCCAGCAGCCCACATGCAGCAGCCAACTGGTCTGGTCTGGAGGTAACTCGGAACAATTTGCCATGCAGTTTTGGTGTGCAAAGTTTCGGGATTACTTACGACCCACTGTAGCTTCCAAGTTCCAACTTGCTCCCATCGCTGCCAGCCAAGCGCCAAGCGCCAACGACGAAACCGCAAGCCCTTCTCGTCTTTCATCAACTCTTCGGTCAGCCTCGCGATCACTTGCTGGAACCCGAGCTGCCATTCGAGCTGCCATTCGAGTCACCGATCGACCACACCGGCGCGTCCAGCGCATACAGCACACATGTCGTCCTCTGGTGCGCGCTCCGGCGAGCGCATGGTGCATCAAGATTTCATCGCGCGGATCCGGTATTCCAACGCTCTGCCTCCGCCGCCAAACCCTCCGAAGCTGCTCGACATCCCCAACACCGGTCTGGCCAGTGGGCAGTACACCACACCGGGGTTCGCGTCGCGGCTGGCGAGAGAACAGCCCCTCAACATCGAGGCCGATGCCGAGCTCGGCATGCCGCTGGACCTGGTGGGCATGCCAGGCGTGTTTGACGGCGATGAACGATGTTGGTTTTCTTTCTTTCTTTCTTATCTTTTCTTTTCCTTTCTTTCTTCTTTTTCTCTCTGTCTCTCTTTCACGCCTCTCTTGTCCGGTCCTCCCCGTCTAACTCGTCTTCTTCAGCAATTCAAGCTCCCGTACAGACTCCCGCCGTCCACCCCCACGACCGGCCTCTCCTGAGACCCATCGCCGCGCTGGGCAAGCCCAAGGTGGCTGAGGCGAACGTGTCTTTCCTCCGACGAACAGAATACATCTCGTCCACCACGACCAAACGGCTCGACGCCAGCAATCCACGAGCTCTTCTTCCCAAAGCCAAAAGACCTGCCCGGGCCGCGCCCGACGCCGCCGCGGACTCGCCTCTGGCCATCAAGCGCAAGATCGATCGCAGCTTCGAGATAGCTCGACAAGACCTCAAGGACGTCAAGCGGGTCAAGCACCCGACCAAGAAGCACCTCAAGGTGGTCGAGGCGGTTCCCCTGCTGCCTGACCTGGATGCCTTCCCCGACTCGGGCGCCTACGTGACCATAAAGTTCCTCACGAACCCCGTCAGCAGCGCCAACGAATACGACACCCGCTTGCTAAGCGGTCTCTTCCGGCCGATAGAGCGGACCGAGTCCGAGGAGGCGGCGTATGAGGCGGCTCTCGAGGCTCACGAGCAGGACCCCGCCAACAACCCCAGCCCGCAGAACCTCATGAACTACGACTTCTACCTCGGGCAAAGCGGCACCGTCGCGCGCAACTTCCGCCGTAAATTCGATGTCGACGACGTAGACCACGACAGCAACGACCTGTACACGCACCAGGGCGAGGCGGGTCCCTACTTCCAGTTCAACCGCGTCCGGGCTTACGAGACGGCCGACGAGAAGGAGCTCGATCACCCGACCAAGTACTCTGACGAGATCATCCTGGCCTACAACGACGACGACGTGTATCCCAAGCAAAAGGCCATGTACTACTACCCCATCATGCAAAAATCCACCATCCGGCCGCAGCGCACCAAGAACATTGCCCGCACGATTGGCATATCCGCCGAGGAGGAGCAGGTCGTGGACCAGCTCGACATTACGGTGGAGGACCCCACCGAGGAGATGCTCGACGCCATGAGGAAGTACAAGGAGCACCCGCTCGGCTGGGAGCAAGAGGCCGAGGAGGCGGACGTCACGGCGGGGACACAAGAGCAGGACGAAGACGCGGATGCTGAGGCTGATGCGGACGCGAATGGTGATGCCGATGCGGATGCCGATGCTGATGGAGAGGCAGATGCTGACGGGGATGCAGATGCCAATGGCGTGAGTGACGGACGGGCACAAGAGGCAGAGCCTCGATCTCCATCCGAGGAGAGGGACATGGACGGTGACGAGTAGGGCACGGCCGAATGGGATGTACAATAGTGCCACATGTTTCTAAAGGCCTTTTTTTTTATCTTTTTTTTTTAGAAAAATATTTTTTTGATTTTTTTTCTTTTTTCTTTTTTTCTTTTTTTTTCTTTCTTTTTTTTTTCTTTCTTTTTTTTTCTTTCTTTTTTATTTCTTTCTTTTTTATTTATTTCTTTTTTATTTCTTTCTTTTTTATTTATTTCTTTCGTTTTTGTTTCTTTCTTTTTTATTTCTTTCTTTTTTGTTTCTTTCTTTTTTTCTAGAGAAGCGAAAGGGGAGCCTAAAAGTCGAACCAAACTAGCGAATAAAAGTCAGTCCATGTGATGTACATGCGAGTTTTCCCCATTTTAGCAAATCGCCCTTCTTTCCTTGTGTCGCCTTTGGCTTTGCGTTTCTCCCAGGGTTGTTTCCTTGGTGGGCTGGTTATGAGTGCGTGGGGAGTGGTGTGGTGAGGAAGGGATGAGTTGAGAGGGGTCTAAGGAATGGAAGAGATGAGATATCATGCAGGATTGAAACGAAGTACACAAGGGTATACACGGGAGTTTATATAGAGTATACGCGGAATTATACACAGAGAGATTTAGAATTATATATAGAAGTATACACAGAAGCTCATCACGGACGAAGGGTCAGTCGCAAAATGGCTTGATATAATGACAGTAACTTTGTATTCCAATCTGTGCCAGACATCCCTCCTTCAATCACGGGTGGGGGGGACCTCTTCACCATCAGGAACAACTCTCGGTCACAGCATGTCACGTCCAAAGTTTCGCCCAATGGCGGCAAAGTAGTAGCGTGTGACGTTATGGATTCATCAACGCCGAGACTATCTCAAGATGGCTCCTTCGGGGTATTGGCCACTGTCATCAATTCATGTCCTTTTATTTTTTTCTTCTTTCACAACGCCAGCTATGCCCAAACTTTTTGCGACGCCCGTCCTCTCTAGTAGAAGAAACCAATGATCTTGCCGGCGACGTGCTTGCGACGGGCCTCCTCGTGGTCCATGATGCCGGCAGAGGTGGTGAGTATGACATAGCCGAACTGACGAGCGGGCAGCAGCTTGACGACCCACTTCTCCAGATCGGCGAGACGGACGTTGTAGCGGGGAGAGATGACACCGGTCTTGTTGAGACGGCCGTTCAACTGGACGACGATCTTGCCAGAGCGGTGGTCATCGACCTCCTCGAACTCGCCAATGTATCCTGAAGAGAAAAGAGACCGTCAGCAAGCATGTTGCGATGAGGCAAGGACATAATGACGTGAAACAAGTCGAGGTGACCCTCGGTTCACAGACAGATCCAAGACCACCGCATGGGAATTCGAAAATAACACATCGATATATCGGCAACTTATAGGGGCTGAGCCGTGGTGCATTGTATGGCCGTCGCCCTAGTTATCATGCCGAATAGGTGGTGGACCCAGGGTCTGAGAGAAACCGAAAGGAGATGGGCTGACCATGTATCACGGTGTGTAAGAACAAGGCTCGACTACGTACCGTGGCGCTGCATGACCTGGAGGAACTTGACAATGACCTTGGAGCTAGGTCGGATCAAGACCTGACGCTTGCCGGTCTTCTCGGCATTGTTGATGGAGTTGAGAGCATCGTGGAGAACGGAAGTGCGAACCATTTTGGCGGTATTGTCGGAGCGGAGATTCTCAAGTCAAATCTGGAAATGAGGTATCTGCCAACGGCGGAAAAAAAAAACATGTTAGCCTCTCGCGGTCGTGAGCAAGAAGAGTGCCCTCCAGTGGTTTGCATCAAGGAGGGTTCTGCCGCTCGTTTCTGAAGAGGAGAAGCGTATCGAGAGCGTCCGACGGCGCGAGGTTTGGCGTAGGTAGTCTCTTTTCTCCTTGACGAACATTGTCCATCTTCACCTGCCGCGGAGCTCAAGATTGCTCTCCTCTACCACGATAAGGAGGCATTCGTCCTCGCGGGATTCGGACCGCTGTCAGTTGCTCTGTTCTTTCCATGAGTACAACATACCTCAGTGAATGACTGTTGTCGGCCGTAAAAGATGAATGCAAATGGTTGTCTTGGGAATAGGCTAGAAAAAGGAAAAGTCCTGCGCACACACGCACGCACACACTGGGCACGCCAGCCAGCTCGCGCAGAGTGGACCTACATTGTGGTGATTTTTCGTGTGCCCTGGTGGTCCGTGCACGACAAATTGCCCTAAGTCACTACGCACCGGGCCACCAAGAATCGGCAAATCCTCGTTAGTACAAGTCCCTCCCATCCCCCCACAGAGACTCTACCCTTCACGACGTAAATTCCGCCGCCTAAATTTCTTTCCTTAAACCAAACAATTGAAATCTTCGAGGATCGCCCGACAAGATAAATTTTTCAAGATGGTTCGTACTGCTATACCTCTCCGACGTTGCCTCGTTTCCGTGGATTGGCCTTTTTGTCGTGGAAATTTTGGAGAGAATAGGACCGCTGCGCAGTAACATGCCAGGACAGATTTGGCGCCTCCATATCCACGATTCGAAGTTTTTGGGATTTTGAATTATTATTGTTTTTTTTTCATTCGGGACGAAAGGGATAAGCGATTGCTAATAATGGCCGCCCCAATTATAGTCGGACGTAGAAGAGAACAACGCCCCCGAAGTCGCCGAGGAGGTTGAGGTTTCGGCCGATGCCCCCAAGGGCCAGATGTCCGTCTTGGACGCCCTCAAGGGTGTCTTGAAGCTGGCTCTGATGCACGACGGCCTTGCTCGTGGTCTCCGTGAGGCTTCCAAGGCTCTCGACCGTCGCCAGGCTCACATGTGTGTCCTCAACGAGAACTGCGAGGAGGATGCCTACAAGAAGCTCGTCGCCGCTCTCTGCGATGAGCACAAGATTCCTCTGATTAAGGTTCAGGATGGCAAGCAACTTGGCGAGTGGGCCGGTCTCTGTACGTTGACCTCTGGAAGCCGAATCCCCTTTTGGACAATATGCGAAATGAAATCTGGTCCACAAGACATGTTTTTTTTTTCGTGGAATGATAAGAATGAATGGGAAAGAAGAAGACATGACTAATTCGGTTGGTAATAGGTGTTCTCGACCGAGAGGGCAACGCTCGCAAGGTCGTAAACTGCTCCTGCGTCGTGGTTAAGGACTGGGGTGAGGAGTCACAGGAGCGCTCCATCCTCCTGAACTACTTCCAAACTTCGTCATAAATCTATTTGGATGCTCATGCACGGCGTTGATTGAAGGGTATAGAGGGTCCGGACTTTTTCACCTAAAGAAGGCCGGGCAAACGGCTTTTGCGGGTTGTACTCCAGCCACTTCTGCTGGCTTTCTGGATGGGTTCGGGGCTCAGCACGGGCGCTCTCTGCATGACAGACGGGGCAATTTAACAAAAATAAAAAGTTAACAAGGAAATTGAAAAAGAAAAAAAGAAAAAAAATACCCGTTACATTAGCTGTCCATCTTGCGAGTGTAACGCTGTGATATAAATGTCGCTGGCAGTTTGACACGCTTTCTTCGCGTTTTCCGGATCAAAACGTCACGCGCATTCTTTTTTTTTTTCGTCTTTACACACTATTTCCTACCCTCAACCTGCCATCACCCAACGTTAGCACGAGATTCCCTCAAGGAACAAGCAAGCGAACAAGCCCGGCCTGTGCAGTCTTACCATGATGATGTGATAGCCAAATTCAGTCTTTGCCTCGCCAATCTTGGGATTGCTGGTCGTGCTCGGCTCCAGAGCAAAAGCAACCTCCTCAAACTTGGCATCCAGACTGCCCTTGGTTTTCCATCCCAATGCGCCGCCTACCGTCCATCGCCACGCTAACCATCAGCCTGCTGCTACGTAGCAAAGAAGGGGCGGGGAAAACGATAAATAAAAAACCAGGACTGGGGAATAAAGAAAGAAGAACCATGAGAAAAACAAAAAAGCAAGACGGCTCTTGCGAGCGGGAATACACAGGGACGCAATCGGATCCAAACCTTGCCGCGCCTTGTCCTCGGAATAAGTACGAGCAACCTCGTCAAACTTGACGCCATCCCTGATTTTGACCAGCGCCTCCTCCTTCTTGGCATGCTTTTCGCACTGTATCACGGCGGGTGCTCCACGCGTCAGTTCTCTGCAGAGGTTTCTATACATGTGGGTTTATATGCCTCGTCGCGATGAAGGCGGCGCCAGCGGCAAAAGAAGAGAAGCAGACGGAAACAAAACATGGAGAAAAGAGCATCAGGGAACGGACAAGAGCAAGGGGGATGGCAAAGATACGTACGAGGATGTGCCGGACGTTTATGGACTGCGCTCCCCCCTTGGACTTGGTGCCTCCGGCGTCCTTGTCTGCTCCTTTGCCCTTGCCAGCAGACTTGTCACTGCTCTTTTTATCATTTTTGCCCATGTTTCTTTTTGTGTCCGCTAGGGGGGCAGGGGAGGGGGGGGGGGGAAGTTGTGTGGAATTTGGGACAATGTGCTGGTGTTTGTGAATGCAGGCTAGAAAGACGTCTGAGGATGAAGGCTGCATTTTTGGTGGATCACGAGAATCGTCTGCCCCGCTCCGAATGACCCAAAGTGCCTCGGCAAGGTCGTGAGTCTGGATTACTTTGACAGCGAGTTGTGCGTCGGGATTTTCCAAGATGCCGCGGCTTTCTCAGTCTGCAAGAGGGTTGTTTCTTCTATACCGTGTTAAAGGCGGTTAAAAAAAGAG
>SRPY01000511.1:0-24460 GCA_018360145.1 Claviceps africana
AGAAGAAAAGAAGAAGAAAAGAAGAAGAAAAGAAGAAGAAAAGAAGAAGAAAAGAAGAAGAAAAGAAGAAGAAAAGAAGAAGAAAAGAAGAAGAAAAGAAGAAAAGAAGAAGAGAAGAAGAGAAGAAGAGAAGAAGAGAAGAAGAGAAGAAGAGAAGAAGAGAAGAAGAGAAGAAGAGAAGATAATAAAAAGAAGAAGAAGAGAGGTAAAAAAAATATACATGAATGTTTCTGACACGCAAAAACGAGTCTGGACCTGCCGCATGTGCTCACCAATACCCCCTGCCCCAACCAGTCAGTCACAGGGGGGTTTACTGGGCAACAGACACATGTCCCTACTTGAAGTGGCATTTGCCGACGCCCTCGGACCAGCCGAGAAGCCGGTTCGCAATGTCACTTGCATAGCAGTGCGTGGCGATGCCGTCCTGCAGCACGCCCGTGGCGGCAATGGAGCCCGAGTTGTACTTGCGCGCAGCCTTGTAGTACTGGCTGACGCCGTCACCAAAACTGGCCAGGATCTGCTGCAGACCGTCCCCCGAGGAGGTGCCGGCGGTGCCGTCCTGGACCATGCCGAGGATCTGGTCGTCGGGGCAAGGGTTCTTGTCGGCGCAGGAGTGGGCGCCGTTGTGCGACTGCATCAGGCCCGGGTTCGTGACGCCGTTGTCTGTCGTCGGCACGCGGACGCAGCCGCCGGATTCTTGCATGACGACGGCGAGGATGAAGCGCTTGTCGACGCCCGAGGATTTGGAGACGGTCTCGATGGCCTTTTTGAGGGCGGCGCTCTCCTGGTCCGAGTTGTTTTCCTTGTTGAAGGCTTCGCACGACTTGTGGATGGTGTCGGCGAGGTTGGCGGACCACATGGATTCGAAGTCGACCCATTTGGACTCGGCGGGCCAGCCCTGCGAGGGGTCTCCGTTGCCGCTAAAGGTCTGCAGATAGGACTTGCCGGGAATGCGCGGCTTGGAATCAAGCTCGACCTTGTTCTCGAGGGGCTTGACAGGCTTTGACGCGCCTGTCTGCTGCGGCGCAGGCGTAGGCGTCGGAGAAGGAGGGGGAGGAAGGGGAGAAGGAGGAGGAGGAGGAGGTGGTGGTGGTGGTGGCGGAGAAGCAGGTGCAGGAGAAGCAGAAGAAGCAGCAGGGGGAGGAGGAGGAGGAGGAGGAGGAGAAGGGGCAGTAAATTTCTCCCGGACCTCCTCATCTCCCATCATCATCTCAATGGTACACATGGAGCCTGAGCAAACGCATTGAGTCCCCTCGGACACCGGCATCCAACTAAGCCTGCTGCCCAAGTCGCAAATAGCAAACCGGTTGCTGCCGTCACACACCAGCGCGCCTAGCTGGCAGTCCCGCGGGGCGAGACTTGTCTCGACAGGATATGCTGCCACCGCAGCAACCAGTGCAAGCAGTGTAGTCGAGAGGCTCGTCATGTCGAATTTCTTTTCCTGCAAGAACACGAGGAAAGAAGAAACCAGTACTCGTCAGAAAGGACCGGATCGGGGTATCTTTTGTCAAAATAGGGTAGAGACGGAGAGGTTGAGTCTCTGAATCGGTCGAGGAAGAGACGACACAGTGGACTGGCAACACCGAAGAGTCGAAATGTTTCGTGGGATACCGCACAGCAGCCGAGGGAGTATTCTCGTCGAAGTCGTCTGAAAGAAATGGCGGGCAAAGGCAACGAAGAGGGAAGACGAGGCAGCGACCTGCGCCAAGGAAGCAGTAGCCAAGGTGCTTTTTTTGTTTCCTTGGAAGAAAAGAAGAATTTTGGGTGGGAAAAAAGGCAGATGATCAAATCTTGTTTGTGAAAAGCTGGAACAGAAGAAGCAGTGTATGGCAAGAGAGAGAGAGAGGGGAGGGAGGATGCCGAGCCCTTTTTCTATGTGTGAATGTGTGAGATTGTCTTGCCTGGGCACGTTTGCACAATGAGCATGGCAAACACAATACATACGTGGTACGTACCTGCCACCTGCTTGCCACCTGCCAACAATAACGAGGCACAGGATCGACATGAACGTGATGCGCCCGCCCCCCGCTGCTCTGGGCCGAGAGGACGCAGGAACGCAGCCAATCAGCGCGGGTGGTTGGCAGTTTAGGGTCTGCCCCTGACCAGCGGACCGCACGCCCATTGGCGGCTGGCGGCTGGCGGTTGGCGGCCGATGACAGCTGGGACCTGGGGCCTGCTTATGTGGGGCGCCGGAGAAATGGCTGCCAAGAGCCAAGCGGACTGCGCCCCTGCATGGCTTGTTCTGCCTGCCTGCCACGCCTGGCCACGTCTGGCCACGGCGGGCGACGCACGGAGTGGGAGCCGGCCGAGCCAGTGTCCACATGCAGGCCGCAATGCGCTTGTCCGTTGTCTATCGTCTATCGTCTGTCGTCTGTCGTCTGTCGTCTGTCTTCTGTCTTCTGTCGTCTGCCGTCTGTCGTCTGTCGTCTGTCGTCTGTCGTCTGTCGTCTCTGCCCCTGGGACCTGCAGGACCCCCCCTGGGGCTATTCCCATGCCCACCCTCGGCCAATCACAGCGTGTGCTCATCCTTCCCCCACCGGCCAATCACAACCACACGCGCCGCACGGCAGCCCGTTCGGTGTCGCTTGCCCGCCGGCCAATGAGCGTGGTGCCACGACCAAGAGCCCGTCTTGCGTGCTGGTCCTGCACCATGCACACACCGCGTCGTTGCACGTGCGGTCGTTTGTGTTGCCTCCCTGACATGAACATTGGAAACTTGAATGCACATTTCTCTGTGGGCGAGCCGTATGGCGTTACGCAGCCGGTCAGCCTGTCTGCGACATGGTGTGTCGAGTACGGGTCCTCGCTTATTCGTCGAGTGCCACGGCCTCATCTCGCTGACGGCGAAACGTGCGACGGGGGTGATGCCTGCGGACGAGTATGTATGTATGAACAACAAGAAGAATAAAAGGGGAAAGGAGGAAAGGAGAAGAAACAAAAAAAAAATGTATAAATAAAACTCTTGGTCGGGTTCCAGTGTTTGCAAATCCTTCATGGCATCTTGGGCCCCCTCACTTCTTCCCCCTCTCCGCGATGCCTGCTTACTGCCAGACTGCATTGCATGTATGCATGCATGTATGCATATTTCCTATGTGCCCATAAAGTCACATTCGGCTACGACGTCCCTTTGCGAGCCCGAGTAGGGCGCTTGCAGTCCATGGCGCAGAGCTACGAATGAGTGAGCATGTGCATGAGCATATGCATGAGCATGTCTGGTCTGTAGAGAAGGGAAAAGGGGAAAGGGAAAAGAATTCAAGAAGAAAAGAAAGGTGAAGAGAAGAAAAGACAAAAACGAGAATAGAACCAATCCCATTCCCTCAGCCCATCACCACCAGGACCTTAGTCCGTGGCCCTGAGGTGAACCCGCCATGACCTGCAATGCTCGTCGCTTCTCGCTGAGTCGCTGGGCTCATCGAGAGGGCCGCGTCGACGAGTCAGCCGCGGAGAGCTCTCTGTTTAAAGCAGCACTCTGCATGCGCCCTACCGGGCGACATAGGGGTCAAGGAATTGCTGTACGAAAGAGATTCGAGTCCGAGCAGGCTTCCAAACAGGGAGAACATTCGGATACGTGATCTGACTTGTTCCACAGACGGAGAGAACAAAGTATCGTCGTTATTGAGGGTCGCCTCGAGGCAAAAGCGCGAGCCTCATTTGCGTCAAGTGGCTAAAAAAAATCCCTTCTTTTTCTTTTTCTTTTTCTTTTTCTTTTTCTTTTTCTTTTTCTTTTTCTTTTTCTTTTTCTTTTTCTTTTTCTTTATATTGTGAGAAGCCCAGAGCCCACTACCTCTCACGTAAGGTCTCAACTCCTGGTCCTGCGCGTCATGGACTTTCGCGTGGTCAGCCCTCGTTTTACGCGGAAAAAAAAAACACAATGCCAATAGACGCATTAAGCCGCCGTCAAAGCATATCAAACGTCCGTCTGCAAGTCTTTGATGCTTGTCTTTGAGACGCCGTCAAAGAGATCTCGACAGGCAAAGCTGACGACGACGGATCGACATCTGCCAGCCGCCGGCCGGTTGGCCAACCCCGCACGTACATGTGGATCGGATTGGCTCGTCGGCGCGGATTAACGTTGAAGCGCCCGCGATTCGAAACGCGCCCCGCGCCCTTTTGGTTCTTTTTCGCCCCCGCGCGCGTCACGAGTCGCGATCTTGTTCCATTTCCCCACCCTCGCCTTAGCCAGTTTTGTTTTCGACTTGGACCACAGCCCGCGCTTCCTTCACAAGTTGGCCGTATCTTGACGTGACCTGAGCCGGCCGGGCCACCCGCATCATCTTGTTGCCTCAGGGGAGGGCAGAAACCCGCGAGGACCAGGGAGAAAGTCGTCACGAAGACACTTTTGACTCAACTTTCCCTTCTCCTCTCTTCTCGTCTCTCCCATGAGTACGTCCAACTCACCGCGAGCCATATCCTGTAAAGGGTGTGTGCGAGCCGCCATCTCGGGCAGGGGACAGTTTGGTCGGTGTTACGACCACAACGACAGCAGCCGTTCCAAGAGATGTCTCTCATGCAAGACGGGCAACCACCGATGCGAAGACTTGCATCCAGCCATGGTCCCCATCGCCAAGCGGATGTTGCAGGCGGCGGAAGTTGACACAAAAGTAGGGTAGAAATAGAAAACAGACAGCCTGCAATCATCCCCCGTCTTCCCGAACCTCTTTTTTTTCTGACGTCTCGGCAGATGTATGACAGGTGCCGGCAAGCCCTACGGCTACAATTTGACCTGATCGCGGAGCCGAACTCTGTGTATGGCCAGAAGAATGCCGCCGAGGAGGAGGACGCCGTTGATGCCTCTGAAGACGGCTCAGTAGCAGACAAGGAGGAAAAGGTTGCGGCGGTCATGGCCCGACTAGAAGATGTAGTGCGTCTTATTGTATGAGTTTTGTGTTGTGTATGGCTTTTTTTTTTCCCTTATTTCTCTCTTCTGTTCTCTCTTCTGTTCTCTATGCTTCCGTTGGCCGTGAAAGCGCTTTTTTCTGCTTCATTAGAGGCGGTTTTGGTCTGTTATTTTTCAGTGCGGTTGATTTACCTCCTCTCAAAGATATCCATGTGCATAGCGCTTCCGATTACAATGTGTCGCCGGCCAAGTCCAATGCTGCGCAATGGAATTCCTCTATGGGAGTTTGACTGCGATGAAGTGAAGCAAAGGTGAGGACGTCGGACGTGGTACATACGGTGGTGTATTTAGCATGGAGAGCCCCCCCCCCCCCCCCCCGGGGAGAAGGGGGTTGTGGTAACTAAACACATCTTGTCGTCATTTACGCGCTCGTCGTGTCGTGACTCGCGTTTCACTGACGCCAGGCCGCGCTCATTGTTGTTGTTTCATCGACGAGAAAGGAAAAAGTGACGCAAAGACCAACAGCCAAGTGTCGAGAGTGAGAATCGTCTAGTCCCGCCTGCATGGGACAATCGGGCTGATTTGTACGCCACAACACAGGCACAAGCACAAGCACAGGCACAGGCATGCCCGCGCTCCCGATGCCAACGGCAAACGTGAGCGTGATTCGCGACGAGTGTGAGAAGAATATTGTGCAATTTTTTTTGCCGTATGTAGATGGTTTTTTTTGTCCCTTCCTTTCGGCAGTCTCCAACACCAGCCAGGCCAGTCTATTGTGTTTCAAGTCGACGGCGTGGCAGAAATGGACTTTTTCTTTTTTTTTTTTTTTTTTCCAATATCGAGCCACGTCATCAGCCACCGTCCCACAGCCACAAATGTGCAACTTTTCAAGGGGGGAAGAAAAAGAAATGGCGGGGTCGAAGGGGATAACAGGGGAAGGAGGGGCAAAGAGAGGGGGAAGGCGGGGAGACAATGAAAGTGAGCCGACGAATCACACACGATGCTGGACCTTCCAGAACACGGCCGAACCAAGCCAGCCCTTTTCGAAACTTGGTTCCTCCCGCGCAGCGTCGGATCGCCACGATGCTGTGCGAGCAGGTTGGCACATCCTGCATGACGAGGAGAGCATCAGGAACGCACATGGCCGGGCGGCTTCCACCCCCCCCCCCCCCCCCCCCCCCCCCCCCCCCCCCCCCCCCTCCCCCCCCCCCCCCCCCCCCCCCCCCCCATCTCGCATCAAGCCACGAGTCTCGCCATTCTCACGCCGGACCGAAAAGAAGGCATCTCGAGCCCGACTGCGACCCGCGAGCGAGCGAGCACCCAAGACGTCTTCTCCACAACCAGGTGCTCCACGCTCCACGCTCCGGTCTTGTCTCCAGCTTGGCAACTGGAACGCGGCGTCATTGTTATCGAGCGAGTAATGCTAGGGCCGCTGGATGGTCGTGCCGACTCCCGAAGGACATTGTGCTGCTGGGCGCCGAGGGGCCTGCAGACTGGATTCCTGGAGGCGCTACGTAAAGTCGCCGGAAAGCTGGGGACGTCGGCGCCGAAAGGCCACAAGCCATGACGGACGAAGGCGCGTGGCCGGCGCGTGGGTTTTTGGCGTGCTCTCCTTCTCTCCTGTGCCTTTTTTTCTCTTTGGTAGCTGTCGCTCGCCGGCTGTGCTGGCATCAAGTGGTGCTGTGCCAAACCATCGACAGGCAGCGTCCCGTCCCGTCTTGGGAGAAAAAGCCCAAGGGGGCGGCGACATGCATTCGACACGGCCTTGTTGGACCTTCATGCCGTCCGTCTCTTGACGCCAGGAATACCCTGTGCTCCTCGGATAGCGACCATGTGCCTGCATCCATCGTGGGGCACCAGATTGGCGCCTTGGAGCCTCTAGCCTCAAAAGGGCCCTCGTCCTCCTTTTTTCCCCCTTCTCCCCTCTGTCATGCTGTGTAATGCCTGTCCGGCGCAATTGCCAGAAAATCACTCACCCCATCTCGCCGGCGCTGACAGATGCACATGTTTTAGTGTGGTCGTGACCAAAATCGCTCGTCATTCTTTTTGGTTCCTTTCTTGTTGGTCGGAGTCTGTGCCGGGTTCCCCCCCACTTCAGACTGGTTGTTGACAGCACCCGGTCATCCGGTCGCCCCTTGGGAATTATGTACGTGGGGTCGTCATTTTAGGGTTTCACCAATTTCTTTTCGTGTTGGCTCTCGGCACCCTGTTGCCGACGATGACCCCCTTGACGTCGCAGGGTTGTGGTCAGTCTGTTGGTGTACATACATACTTGGGTGCATCAATCAATTTGTATAAGAGACTCTGGACCCTCATGCCATCTCTTCCCAACCCATCCTCTACAAGAGAGCTCCTCGTCTACCACAACTACGCACTGCCAACCTTGAAACCAAGTCTCCCTGCCGTCCGTGGTCCATCTCTCACATCTCCAAGACATCTCCGGAACCGCCACCAACTCACCATGCCCGGCTCGGCTGATTCCGCCCCCCCCAATGCTGCTGCCCCCGCCGCCCTTGGCGACAACAAAGGGATCAAGTTCATGATCAAGACGGGCAATTCCCGTTGGGCTTGCACGTTGCAGGACCGCTCAGCTTAGTACGTCGAGCTTTCCCACGCGTCTAGCTCCAGCTCCCTCGTACTGCCCCATGCCGAGTCGCTAACGTGCCCGGCCTCCAGCGAGCGCCAAAAGGCCAGTCGCGCCAACTCTACCGATTCTGCGAGCTCTGCCGACTCGGTTGAGTCCAGCGCGTCATCTGCCCACTCCTCTCACTAGACGGCCCATGCGGGACGTGACGTCCGGTGCTGGCGAGCTGGCGGCGACGACGTGGTAGTGGAGGGGAAGGTGCAATGTGATGGGAACTACGTGCGTTGTCGTCAAGCGTCGGAGCACGTGGCGTTGGGCTGCATGTGGCGTCTGGCTGCCATGTTGATTTGCAATGCATCATGTGAATCCCGTCGGTACTCGGAACCAGCGGCACGGCGAGCGACTCGAGACAAGGGACGGTGCGTATCGATTTGTCGCCCGGCGCCTCCCCAACCTCGGGGCGAGGTGGGTGGTTTGTCATTCCCGATGCAAGACACAAGAGTCAGGAGTCAGGACCCGGGGGGTTTGGGGTTGGGGTTGGGGTTGGACTGCTTTTTCCGACGGGGGCTGGGAGTAAAAGGAGTCGGGCTGGAATGGATGAGCCGGGAATGCGGCACTGTTCTTCTTTTTTTTTTTTTTTCTTTTCCCTTTTTTGTGTGTGTGCGCGCGCGTGTATCATGTCTCCCCACAGCGTCTTTGTATCTGGTTCCTTTTCTAAGACTCAAATACTTCCTTAAGTAACTACTAAGTAAAGTACTTACCTTAAGTAGGTACTTGCCTTAAGTACCTACCTCCTACAAGTACTCAAGCCCATCACGTGGTCGCATTTCCAGATAGACGCGGCTCCCACGCGTCGTTTTGCCGTGATGCAGCCACATGTGTGCGCGCAATATTCCGTCTGGATGCTCGTCGCTCCCCTCACGCGAAACCCTTATCGCCGAGCTGGATGGAAAATGCGACTCTCATCTTCCCCTACATTCACTGTGCCATTCCCACCGTGTCTGTATACAGGTACATACATGTACGTTGTACACTTTTGCCTAGGATGAGCCCCCTGGGCCAGTGCCAAGACGAATGCTCATCAGGAAAGATCCGAGAAGCAGCGGCTTTGCATTCGCCCGTCAGAGCCTCCAAGGTTTTGATAACCATGCTTGTCTGAAACGTGTCAGCGAAGCGAAGGGCTGGACGCTGCTCTCGGGCAGGTGGCAAACGATTGATCACGTGGCCACCTGCGTTTCACCCTGTATTCGCGGCTCCGCCACCATCCGGGGGGGGGTCTGGGCAGTGGCGAAGGCGGGGGTTTTCTCCTTGACGACGCGCAAGCAGGCCAACAGGCGTGTCGGTCACGACCTTTTTTTTTTTTTTTTTTTCTTTTGACAACCACCATCGGCGCCAGATTTTGTCCACCGTTTTCCCCGGACGATTTCTCTTCACTTTTCGACGTCCTGCTTGTTGTGCGGGTGTGACTCGTGGTGCTTGGCCGAGGCATCCAGTGGACGAGACACTACTTGCGCGCGAGACCAATCTAGGGGGACCAAAAAAAAAACAAAAAAGACCAAAGACGCAGAAAAATGCCCGTCCATCATGTGGTGCTGGCTTCGGGAGCCGTCGTGGCCGTCTCCGTGGCCGTCGCGACCGCCCTGGCCATGTACGAGAACCCCGAGCTGCGAAGATATGCCGACGACATCCGGCGCCGCGTCGCCATGGCGCTGCACTCCCTGGGCAACGGCATCAACCCGCCCGAACGGACCCCCGTGTTCAATCGACCCGAGGACGCAGACGGCTTCCTGCTGTCCAGCCGGGGAGCCGGCGCCGAGCCGGGTGTCGATGCGGATGAGGAAACCCGTCGGAGGCAGCGCGACGAGTTGATGTACTGGAACTCGCTGCTCCCGCAGAAGAAGAAGGACGGGGACCATCAGACAAACGGAACCACCGACAGCCTGGCACAGTCATCTCGGTCGCACGCGGGGACTCGTGGCTCAACGACGTTTGACGACTTCCTGACGCGGGACGAAACGGCCCAGGAGGGCACGTATGTCGTCAGCACCGGCGCCGAGGTGCGAGACCGACGCGCAGGACTCCGCCACCGAGGCGGCCTCGCATCAGGCCTGTACGCCAATCCGTTTGCCGACGAGAACTCCCTCGACCACGACGAGGTGGCCGATCTGTCGGCAACGTACGCGCCCAGCACCCGACGCGGCACCGGAGACGGCAGCGCCGACGGCCGCGCAGACCACATGTCGGACATTTACAGCGCGACGACTCGCGAGGACGACGGTGCGCCTTCCCGCACGCAGCATGGCTCGCCGGCCCTCATTGAGCTCTCCGCGCCTGGATTTGCATCGCCGCCGCCGCCCCCTGCCACGCTCGAACGCCCGCTCGCTGCCGACGAATACGTGACGGCAAGCCAGGAAGACCGCCACGAGGCATACGCCTCCATCGAGGCCTGGGCCCACGATTCCAGCCGCACCTTTTACTCCCCGCTCCCGGAAACCCCCTCCGCCTCCGGGCCCGTCTCCGACTCCGAGGACCCGAGCGACGGGCAGCTGACCCCCACGGACTCGGTGTCCGTCATTGGATCAAGCGAGATGGGACCTGCGCGGGACGGCACGCCCGGGGAAGACGCGCCCAGGCCCTTTGACGTGCTGAGCGCCAGCGAGGGGGTCCTGACGCCGGTGAGCTGGTCCGACGTTGGCAGTGTCGTGAGCGAAAACGACGCCTCCGCCGTCAGCGAGTATGCGAAGACGCCCCTGCAGGGGTAGTGCGCTGGGGTTCGTGCACGAGCCGCGGCCGCATGTGAAAAGGCAGCTGGCAGCAAAAAGAAGGGGGAAAGGGGATGGTGGGAAAGGGGATGGTGGGAAAGGGGGAAGCAAGGCAGAGACCGAGAACAAAGGAGGAGCGAGGGGTTGTTTTTTGAGGGCATCAAACACCTGTGTGGATAGACGGGACACACCTCTTGGCCACGAGTCGTGCATCAGACGCGTCCCGCAACCGGCGTCTTGGCTGTTTCTATCACATCTCATTTTGTTGTAAATAAATTTTCATTTCTATTTATTTTTCGTTTTTCTTTTTCTTACACATGTCGTTTTCGTTTTCGTTTTTTTTTTTGTTTTTTTTTTTTGTTTTTTTCTGGGAGCAGGGATATTTGATTCGCAACGCCACATGGGCTCCGATTGGAATACACGCGCGCCATCAGTCGCTACCTTTTTATTATTCTGTCTTGTGTGCACTGGGAATCGCCGTGAGGGACAGGGATGGAAAACAGGTCGGGTTCTGACCACTCGGGGTCGTGCGTGGTTCCGACGCTTTTTGTGCAGCCAGGATGTGGTGCCATGTTGGGGGGGGGATACGAAGCCGGTGTCTCGGTTTGCAGGAGATGCAAAATCTGGCCAGTCACCACATGGTCTAGGAATAAAAAGAAAAACTGACAAAAAAATAATAAATAAGAAGAGAGAAAAAAAAAATCAAAAAATCTACATGGCTTTATGCTCCTTCCGGAGATGCTCAACATAGTCCTCAAACAGTTGACCGACCGTCGACCCCGTCAGGTCGAACCAAAAGGCCTTCTCGTCGTACTCGTCCAGGCGCAGCTTCTCGTTCAGCCTCCTCACAAAGCCGCACCCGAACCTCGTCTGCTCCAGGTAGTCGAGGAAGTAGGCCGTGTGCTGGTAGCCCTTGTCCCACTTGTCGGGCACCTCGCCCCTCTTCCAGTGCGGCGGCTCGAGGCCACAGTGCAGGCGGACCCAGTCGGCGACACCCTCGATCAGGCCGCCGGGACAGGTGCCGCGGGCGTTCCACTGGAAGCAGTGGACGAGCTCGTGGGTGAGGACGCCGGCGATCTCGGCGGGGGCGCGGGCGGGGTCGGTGTTGGGCGAGATGTGGTTGAGGGCGAAGTGGATCTCCTTGTGGTCGTCGTCGAGGTCGGAGCCGGTGGTGTAGGCCACGCCGCCCATGTCGCGGAGGATGAGGGTGACGGAGCGGGTGGGAGGGGGGTTGGTGGAGGGATCCGAGGGGTCGTGGTAGAGGAGGCGGAGGACGTCGGCGGTGGCGCTGGTCATGGTCTTGGAGGGGGGGGCGGTCGAGAGGAAGAGCTTGGCGCCGGGGTGGGTGACGTCTCCGAGTTGGAGGCGGAGCTTTGGCTGGGGGAAGGGAGACGGTTGTTGGTGCTCATGGTGGTGGTGCTGGTGGTGCTGGTGGTGCTTGTCGGAGGAGGAGCCGGCCGTGGTGTTTTTTGCGGCTGGGGACGCGGCGAGAGGGAGCGGTTCGGGCGCCGGGGTGGTCTGAGGCGGAGAAGGAGACATTGCGTGAAGGAGAGGAGGTCAGGGCGATGCTGCGAGACGACGACGACGACGACGACCAAGGCTGGGCGGAATGGCGGGAATGGCGGGAACGGCGGGAACGGCGAGCAAGTCGGGCGTTGGGAGGGGGCTAGCGGGGGACAAGGCGATGCAAGACGATGCGACGACGTGCGATATAAATGGACTGGGGAGACGGCAGCGGCCACTCTGGCGTCTTGGTGCCGACGACGGCAAGGACGGCAAAGGACGGCAAGACAGCAAGGATGGCAAGGCCGGCCTCGTGACGATGCGGCGCGGCGAGGTGAGCTCAGCTCCATCCGGCCTCTGCGCTTCCGCCTTCCGCCGCCGGGGCAACTGACATGTGCATGTACACAAACAACGGAGCCCTGGACCCGCCGCTCCTCATTGGCTGCCCGGGCGCGTCGAACCACTCAAAAACGCTCGAACCATCCAAAAACGCTCGAACCACTCTCCCGTCTCGCTCGCTTCCGCCCCCCGGACATGGGAATGACCTCAGCTTCCTCCTCCGTCCCTCGCTCTCCCTCGCCGGCAAAACACCAAACACACCAAAACCGCGCGTCCCCCCCCCCCTCTTCTCCCCTCGCCCTCCCGGCTCGACAAAAAGAGACAACGCTGGCAGCGGCCATGGCCGACAAGCTCACGGACGAGCAGGTCGCGCATCTGCTGACCGTGCTGCGCAGCGACTCGTCCCTCGACACCAAGGTCCAGCTCGTCACGGCCATCAAGTCGAGCATCAAGCAGCACAACGTCCCCGAGGCGTGCCTGCCTCACCTGTTTGACGGCCTGCGCGCCGCCTCGTCGTCGCCCCATGCCGCCCTCGTCAACGCCGGCTTTACCGCCCTCAACCACCTCCTCACCCGCCTGTCGCGCCAGGACCCCAAGCTCCTCTCCCGCGAGGCCGCCCGCACCCTGCCGCTCATCATCGAGAAGCTCGGCGATCCCAAGGATAAGTACCGGTCGCTTGCCGCCGGCTCGCTCAACACGCTGTATCCCGTCGCGCCCGCCGACGTCGAGCGCTTCGTCCGCGCCTCGGCCCTGACTGGCAAGAATCCGCGGGCCAAGGAGGCCGGCATGCACTGGCTGCTCACCGTATGTGCATGTTGCATGTGTATTTTTTTTATTTCTTTCCTTCCCCTTCCGTCTTCCGTCGGGATACTCCTTCGCAGCAACCAAGTGCTAATCCCTTGCTCTTCCCGTTGTTGTTGTTGTTGTTGTTGTTGTTGCTTCCGTCGCCCAATGTGCAGACACACCAGGAACGAGGATTGCCCTTCCGTGGCTACGTACCCCTTCTCATGGAACTTCTAGAGGACGCGGATGGCATGGTGCGCGACACTGCCAAGATGACGGTGATTGAACTGTTCAAGTAAGAGAAGGAAGAACGCCCTCCTTTGTTCGCCCCCTCTTTTTCTTTTCTTTTTTTCTTTTTTTTTGTTGTTGTTGTTGTTGTTGTTATTTTCCCCTGTCGCGCCCTTTGCTGACCTTGTCCCCCCCTCGACCAGAACGGCCCCCAATACCGCAAAGTCAGACCTCAAGCGACAGTTGAAGAATTTCAAGGTCCGCCCTGCCATCGAACAGGCCATCGTCAAGGCCTTGGACCCCCCCGGCGCGCGCCCAGAGACCCCCTCGGACGGACTCGCCTCGCAATCTTGTCCGCCGGCACCACCTCAGCTGTCGCAATCGAGCCATAGCCGCCCTCACCTTGCCGCCAGCCTCCCGTCTCAGGGAGGCGACCGGCCAGTCACTCCGGTGCCCGATGCGCAGGCCGAATCGGTCGATCCGCAGTACGTTAACACCAACCGCGAACTGGACGACATCTTCAAGGACATGGCGTGGTACTTTGAGGGACGAGAATCCGAGGAAAACTGGATGAAGCGCGAGCAGTCCATCAACACGCTTCGGAAACTCAACGCCGGCAACGCCGCCACGGATTTCCAGGACGTCTTCGTCGCCGGCCTGCGCAGCTTGCTGGACGGCATCATCAAGGCCGTCACGTCGCTGCGGACAAGTCTGTCCAAGGAGGGCTGCGGCCTCGTCCAGGAGCTTGCCGCCTCGCTGGGCCCGGCCATGGACCCCATGGTCGAGCTGCTCATGCAGACGCTCGTCAAGCTGTCGGCGGGTACCAAGAAGATCAGCTCGCAGATGGCCAACGTGACGGTGCAGCGCATCATCAGCCGCGTGACGTACAACCAGCGACTGATGCATCACATCTGGAGCGCCAGCCAGGACAAGAACGTCCAGCCCAGGACCTACGCCACCGACTGGCTCAAGATTGTGCTGCGGAAGGAGGCCGGTCACAAGAGCCACGTCGAGCACACGGGCGGCGTCGACCTGATGGAGAAGATTATTCGCAAGGGCTTGGGCGATGCGAATCCCGGCGTGAGAGAGAGGACAAGATCGGCCTACTGGAGTTTTTGGGGCGTGTGGCCCGCTCGAGCGGATGCGTACGTGCAGATTTTTCTGTCTCTCTCTCTCTCTCTCTCTCTCTCTCTCTCTCTCTCTCTCTCTCTCTCTCTCTCTCTCTTCTTTCTTCTTTCTTCTTTCTTTCTTTTCTATTTTTTCCCCCCTCTTTCCCTTCCCGTTCCCCTCCCCCCTCCCTAGGCACTACCCATCATCATTCGGTTACATGTCCCAGATGACTAACATCGGCCCGCGGCGGTGAGCACGAATCAGCATCATGGCCGACCTCGACGCGACGGCGCAAAAGCTACTCAACAAGGATCCCAGCAACCCCAACTCCCCCAAGAAGTCGGATCCGCCAGCCAGGGCTGGGCTGGGGCTTTCGAGGAGCACCACGGCGTCGGGCAAGCTAAGTCTCCGCGAAACCATGCTGGCGCAGAAAAAGGCCGCCATGGCCGCCAAGAACTTGCCAGTACGGCCCGGATCAGCCATGGCTCACATTTCGTCCCCGACACGCGCCGCGCCATCGGGCAATGCTCCGCCTCGTTCCACGACGTCGACGACGTCGACGCTGTCCACCAAGTCGACGGCGCCGAGGAATCGCCCCGAATCGACCCTGTCCGTCAACGCCGGAGGCATGTCGGTGGCTCCCATGCGGCCGAACCGACGACGACCAGAACTGGCTGCTCGTCCGGCCACGGCCGGCCCCTATTCCGTCCGCGATCATCAGAATATGGCCATGGAAGCCGACAGCCCCGAGAGCATCAAGTCCAAGCATTCCAGCCCGAGGCACCCGGTTCAGACGGCCGTCGTCACGCCAAGACAGGCCGCCCCGAAAACCATGCGGCCGTCCCACCAATCTCATGCCAGCGAAACGAGCATCACCTCGCCGGCCGCTCTCCGCCAATCCACGTCGAAACAGCTGGCCTCCTCCTCGCCTCGCGGCAGCCCGGCCATGGCACTGGCACGTCGCGCACAAACGTTATCCTCCTCGGCCTCCTCGTCACCGGCTCCGACGTTGCGCCGCACGAAAACGGGTCCTGAGGTGGCGCACGGGGATCAAGAACATGGCCATGATGGTATTAGCAGGCAGGTGGTGGCCCGCCTGGCCGACTTGCACGTGTCGCCTCCGCAGCAAGACGCGGCGGCACAATTGCAGGAATCCTCCGAGTTGGCGCCCGCGTCGCTCGCGTCGCCCGCGTCGCCTGCCGCAAGCACGTGCGACGACGATGAGAAGACGAACAACGACAGGCCGACGGATAAGACGCTCGAATCCCGCGTGGAACCGGTCCTTCCTGCGCTCAAGGTGTACGAAGACCCCTTTACCGACGAGACGGGCCCCGCCGCCACCGCCACAACGCCTGCGTTTACCATGCCGGTGCTCGAAGACAAGCCGGTGAATGAAGATGCCGGCCGACTGCCGGGGGCCGACGGGCAGCCTTGTGCCATGACGGATCCGCTGGACTCGCCGGAAAAGGCGCGGCAGAATTCCAAACTGCTGGACAGCGGAATTGCCAAGATCAAGAACAAGAACCTCGAGGTGCACGGGTTCCGGAAGCTGCAGTCGCTCCTGCGCGACAGCCGGACGGCATTCACGGACGGAAAGTTTGAGGCGCTGCTGCTGGGGCTTTTCCAGTATCTGGAGGACCCCCTGGCGGGCGTGGCGGCGGAAAAGGCGCAGGATGTCAAGGCGCAGGTGCTCTCGACCATCAAGCTGCTGCTCAAGAAGGAGCGCGACGGCTTCCGGCCGCACGTGTCCAAGGGCCTCGAGTCGCTGCTCGAGGCGCGCGGGGCGTACGACACGAGAGCGCACGTCGTGAGCGGGCTGGAGCTGCTGGGCGACGAGCTGGTGAGGCTGGGCGACGGGTCGGAGATGGTGGGCGTCGTCGGCAAGAGGCTGCAGGCGTGCAGCGACGGCAGCGTCCAGGGCTGTCGCACGCTCAGCATGGGCCTGCACGTGCTCGGGGAGATGATGGACAAGCGCGCCGACTTTGCGCCGTCGGACGAGGAGCTCGCGCGGCTGACGGCGCTGGCGGGCCGGTGTCTCGAGTCGGCCGACTCGGGCGTGCGCATGGACGCGGTCAAGTTTTGTGTGTCGCTGCACGAGCGGGTTGGGGAGGCGGGCTTCTGGGCGGCCATGAGGGATGTGAAGGAGGATCCCAAGAGCCTGCTGACGTATTACATTGTCAAGAGGCAGCGAGAGCTGGGCGTGGTAGCGTAGTGGTGGTGGTGGTGGTGGTGGTGTCGGTACTTTGGATGGGTGTTGGTTGGGGAAAGGGGGATAAAGGATGGCGTGTATTTTTGTCATGGTCTTTTTACGAGTGGCGTTTTTCGTTTTCTTTCTTCTCTTCTCTTCTCCTTGTATCTTTCATCCTTCTTTTTTTTTGTATTTCACTCCTTTTTTTATGTATTTAAATATTTTTTTTCTTTTTTTTTTCATCTCTATTTCTTTATTTAATTCTTCACCATCTCCCTTCAGTCATCTACTCTAGATCACCCCCGCTACCCATCACCGAATCCCATCACGCCCCACGGCCAATGCACCTCAGTGACCAAAACGCACCCCACAAGTACAGCACGTCCAGGTCCTCCCAATATTTCGCCATGTGTAAAAAGTTTCGGAATCACACGACCCAGCCCCGCCGAGCCCACCGCAGCAATGCATTGCCATTGAATGGCAAAAAAAAAAAACGAGTCATGCCCCGTACTGGAATCGAACCAGTGATCTTGTCATTACTAGTGACACGCTTTACCACTGAGCCAACGGGGCTGATGTCCTGGCATGCGTAAAACAGGTCATGTTCGCAATGCGGGCCGAGGCGATGTGGCCTGTTTCATAGTGCGAACGTATTCGGTGCGCTTGTACGGGTTTTGCGCCATGGGTACCTGGCTCGGAGGGATCTTTGCAATTGTACGCGGACGGCCTGACTGCGGGGGATTCGCGTAGTGACGCCAGGTGGAGGGGACGTTGACGAAACCGGGCCATGCGAGGTCAAAGGAGAACAAGGAGACGGAGACGGAAAAGAGAAGGAATGGCATCATGCGCGGGCAGTCTACAAGTCTAATTGGTAATTCTGGACTGCTGAATTCGTTACATCAAGAGAAGAAGAAATGCAAAGAGAGTGAAAACAACAACAACAACAACAACAGCAAAAACAACAAAAACAGCCAGTACAGCGCGATACAGCTCACGTCTTGCACAGACGACAGAGGATATCATGGATGAGCAAAGATCAAAAGCAAACGCCAGCGCTACCAAAAGAAAACCCGACCCGCCTTCGACCTTGAGTCAAGCAAGGTGCGCCCCCGTTCTGGTCCTGCTACATGCGCCGACGGTTCTACACGAGACCTCAGGAATCGTCAAAGATGCGATTCGTGTTCTCAATGACAAACTGGACAGCAATGTTCTTCGAGTGCATGTCCGTCATTTCGCGCTCGATGCTCAGGTCGCGCATGATGGTTGGCGCAAACACCACGGCCAAGTTCTTTGGCGACATCTACGACGGGAAAACGCGTTAGAAGACGGACTTGCCACACTTGCCACCTCTTGGTTTCCATGTCGTTTCATGTCTCTGCTTTAACCACGGGGCAACTCGGGCAAAAATACGTACCAGATTTTCCGGTTCGCGCTGCGCCACTCGATGCAGATGGAACATGAGAAACTCGAGACAGTCCCTATGCCTCTCGGGCATCGTGGCAAATGACTTCTTGAGGTGAAGGCATCGATCCGCCTCGTCAACAATGGCTACAGCACTCTTGTCAGCGTGACTGTCACTGTCGACGGGGGTGAAAAAAAAAAACACAAATCATCGTCCTTACCGTTGGATTCTAATACCAAATCATACACGTCAAACGTCAGGAGAGGAATGGGCAACTTTCGGAAATACTGCTTCAGCACACTGGTGACGGCCGTAATGTCCATGTCCGGGTCCGAAATGTCAAAGTTCTCGTTCTTGTCGAACCCGTCCTTGATCATGTTGACCTGGGAATTCCCGCCCGTCTTGCGGTAGATGCCCTCTTGATCCATTCCGCGCAGCTCCACCTCTTCGATGCAGCGTGTCACTACGGCCGGAATCTGACGCCGCTCATGCTCTGCGCGCTCAACCAGATCGGATCCGAACAGCGTCGAGGGGGGCTCTGCGGCCGTCGCCGTGGCGACCGCGCTGGCCGAAACGGACTTGGGCATCGTGTTCTTCTTCCCAAAGAACCCAAACCCTTGCCTACCCGGGTCTGCTTGCTGCCTGTTTTGCGTCGCGTTGCCGGCAATGCCGGCGCTGCTGCTGCCGTTGTTGTTGTTGTGGCCACCGATGATGCTGCTGCTGCTGCTGCTGCTGCTGTTGTTGTTACCCCCACCAATGCTGCTGCTGTTGTTGCCGCCGCCGCCGCTACTGTTATTGAAGGGTGATGAGTTCGCCGACTCGACTTGTGAGACCGTCATGTTGTACGGCAGACCGATGCTATCCGCGGCCAGACCCTGATGCTGATGGTTCTGCTGCTGAAGCCTCTCTCGGTCGTTCTGCTGAAAAGCCACGACGGCTCTGTTGACGCCTTTGGCCACCTGTGCCATCGTCTTGGAACCCTTCTTCCAGTTGAACTTCTTTGCTTGTCCTTTGGTGACCTGCACCACCGTCGGACCGCTCTCGACGATTGGCTCCTCGTCGCCGACAAGCGTCGCGCCCGTTGACAGGCTCGAGGTTTCCAGGTTGACGAACGATCCGCCTCCGCTGTTCCTGCCGTGACCGTAGATTCCCAGGCCACTCAGCGATTTGCCGTCCCCGATCTGGGACTTGAATCGTTCCTGAATCTGATGCGTCAGGTCATTGTTCATATCGGCCAGCTGCGCATTCTTGGACGACAGTTGCTCAAACTCCAACAGCGCTCTGTCCCGATCCAGAATTGCCTGTTCTTTTTCTTCCATCAACTGATCTCGCTCTTCGTGGAGGTTTTCGATCGTCTCGGACATGGCCTCCTTGACGGCGTCGAGCTTCTTCACAAACTCTTTGATGGCCGAGTCCTCCAGCTCTCGAGGGTCGACCGGCGTCTTGGTCTCCTTGGCGCGCTCGACGTAGCCGGCGAGCACTTCTAGTTGGCGGATCATGATTTCCGTCTGCGTGTCGAGGACCGACACCGTTTTGCGCTTTTCTACCAGCTTCTTGTTGAGGTTCTTGATGTCCTTTTCCGTAACGAATTGTCTCTCGAGCTCGGCCACGCGCTGCTCCGAGCTTCGAAGTTGTCGTTTCAACACGGCGGCGTTGTCTGGAGGTGATACGGGCATGGGGCTGCTGCGATCTTGAGACGCTGACGGATTATCATCGCCCCCCTCGGGCGACTTGGGCCACCTGGGTGATGTGGTGGCTCGTGTCGTTTCGCTGATGCTTCGGCTATGGCTGGTTCTGGCGGGATTGGAATGGTAGCTGGACTCGATGCTCCCGGTACGCCCGTGCCGGACGGCATTCGAAACCCGGCGTAGGATGGAGGAGGAGCCTTCGTCGGTGCCAAGGATTCTAGCCATGTCTTCGTCCATGCTGAAGTCACCTCCATTGCTCCACCTGGGCAGTTTTGGCGACACCTTGTGTTCGGCGTGGTGGTCCTTGGCTCCATTGAGCGTCGACGTCGGCGTCGGCGTCGGCGCTGGCGCCGTTCGCGGGTTCTGAGCTTGCGCTGCTGCTGCTGCTGCTGCTGCTGCTGCTGCCGGTGGCGGCGCAGGCGGCGCAGGCGGCAGCGGCGCAGTACGAGGCTGCGTGTACGTGTCGCTTAGGACGGGCTGAGCCTGCTCCGAAGGGCCTGTGTGGCCCGTACGCGGACCGGGTTGTCCGTTCGCTACCTCGTGGTTAGCCAAGAAGAAGCTGTTGAGCGCACAGCACGGACTCCCCTCCCCTGAAACCTCCGTTGATTTTTGTCATTTTTTTCCCTCTCATGGTACTTACAGCTTCTTTCGCCTGCGGAAGGAACTTGCTTTCTGGTGATTGCCTTGGTCAGGTCGGGTCGGCCAGTTGGCCTGATGCCATCCGCATCTTCGGATGTGCGCGGCTCGTTGACTTTCCGAGCCTCGGATAGGTTGGAATAGCCATCCTTCCGCACAATGCCGTTGCTGCTTTTGCTGGATGCGTTGTCTTGGGTGGCAGAGGAATGTGAACTACTGCTGCGCGTCGACTGACCATTCCTAAGTGGGGGCGCCTCGGGAAGCTTCGAATCGTCGCTCCCGGAAGCCTTTCTCTGGTCTTGCTCTGTCGACTTTGAAAATTTGGCCGACTTGAGCCTCGCCACGTCGTGATCGGAAGAACTCGTACGACCCTTTTCCTGGAAGGCAATGTGGGGCGTCGAGGATACGGAGTCGTCGCGTTTGGTCGACCCCGACGACTTGGTGACGCTGAAATAATCCTTGTCCTTGCGTCGGCCGCCCTCCGCGGGGTTGTCCGGAAGAGACCGAGGGGTGTCGATGGTGGATGGGCTGGGATCGAGAGCCACTGGTATGAAGAAGTTATCGGATCCCTCTCCGGGGGCCGAGTCGGCACTGTGATAAATGGACGAGTTTCGATTCTTTCGATACGTAGTGGCAGGCAAACTGAGGCCGTCCATCTTGGTGGACAAATCCCGCACGTCTGGTGAGCGCCCGGGTTTCGAATTGCCTCGTGATGAGTGTTCATTATGTCCTCCGTGTGCCCCACGCGGCCGCGGCGAAAGTTCCGTGGGTGTGTCGGAATCGGGGTCGACACGATCGTTGGAGAAGGCGTTGGGAGGGATGGCGCTTGGGGGCAGTGCGGGAAGCGACTTCTCGGTGACCAAGGGTGAGTGGTCTTGGGCTCGAGATTTCCCACTCGCCGCCGCAGCTTTTTTGTTCTTCCGCCGCCTGGCTATGATGGTCTCGTGGCAATCCATGCACAAGATGCTCTGGCCGGTCCTAGCATAGCGTAGGTTCTCAATTTTTCGCTTGCAGTTGCGGCATCGGAAACAGGTGGCGCAAAACGCTTGCTCTCCCGTCAAGATGGCGAGCTCCTCAATCTTATTGCCGCACGCGGTGCAGTCGTAGGTGCAGTTGTTGCAAATCAACGTCCCGTCTCCGAGAAGTAACAGGTTGGCGTCGCAGTCGAGGAGAGTTTTGCAAAAATGGCAACGGAAACAGTTGATATGCCATCGGAGCCCGGCTGCGTGGTCCACGGTCGTTAGCGAGAGATGGCCACTGATTCTGAAGAGCGAGGAGAGCGCCAAGCGGTACTGCAACACAAGACTTGCTTCCTCCCTTGGACGAAGCACAACCGAAGATGCGCATCGCCAAGCAAAACGAGAGGACGTTTCCCCATGCCCAATCACATACCTAGTTCGTACGCCTTGCCTTCCTCAAGAATCTAAAAGGAATGGGTTTCTCATGTCAGTCGCCCGGTGTGAGATAGATACATGACGACGGGGGACCAGGAGGCTCTACGGTCGAGCATGTTCCCTGACGGGTTGGTGCACATACCTCGCTGCAGGCTTTGCAATTAAAGACTTCGTCGGTGTCCAAGGAAGCCTCGAGATATTCATCCTCAACCGCCGTCATGGTGAACAAGGAAGAAGGCGCGCAGTCGGCCGAACCCAACGTTCCGCGATACAGCCGGGGAGAAGGGGGGGAGGCAGGTCGAGAGAATTCTCAATGCGAGTTTGCCCTCATCGACGGCAGAGACGGCGCGCCGATAGTAGAAATGCCGCCAATCGATATGGCCGAATAATAAACGAAAGTCAGGGCAGCAAAACGACTTGGTAGAACGAAGGGCGGAGAGCGGATGGCGGAGGGCGAGGACGAAGGGCAGACAATGAGGTGCAGCAGAAGAAGCTTGGTCGTGTTGCAGGCAGGGTTTGGGTAGTGCCACCTGCGAGGGCGTTTCGATAGGGCCAGCAGGCTACAGCAGTGAAGACGAGACACCTTTTGGAGGAGGGGGGGGGGGGGCAACCCGGGGGGGGGGTTCGTTGTTTAGTGGACTGGAAGAACTGGAACAACTGGAACAACTGGATGGACTGGATGGGCCGCAAGGACTGCAAGGACTGCAGGTGGATGCCCGCAGCACCTGGAGACCTCACAGCGAGCCTCCCAGACGCAGCAGAGTGGCGTTGTCAGGGGTCTTGGACTGGAGGACCGGACGGGCCACTCGCCACACAAGGCAACAAGGCGGAGGGCGCGCACGTGCAGCCGTGGAGCCGTGGCAGCCAGCCATGCACGCACTTTGGTCTGTTAAGCAGCAGGTGGCGACGCCGGCCGGCACGTAGCAGGCCGCAAGTAGCAGGCTAGCAGCCGACGACCCACGGCCCACGGCCGAGGACCAGAGTCAAGGCGAAGCTGGCGTTGGCGGCCAGAAGGGGACCAAGGTTTCGCCGTTGCAAGGCCGCGGGAAATACGAGCATGAGCAATGGCCGCGATGCTCGCCATGCTCAGGTACCAGTTACCAGACGGGGCCCGGTGGGATTCGATTTGTGACGGCACGATGGCTTCAGTCCCCCGTCTTTTTTGGCTACACGGGCTTCGTATGGAGACGAGTCTTTTCGTGCTACATAGGTACTTACACTGACCTACTCTAAGCAAGTAGGGACACACACATGCATGCGGGATGAAGAGGCAGTCTTTCGTGCTTTCGTTCGTGCCTTTGTGCTGGCTGCAGACGCAGGCCGCAGGACGCACCCACTTCCGGATATTCTTCAGTAACCAGATTGGCTGCCCTGCGGCCAAGCCAAGCACCAAGCACCAGCCACACCATGGAAAAGCCTCAAGCTACCCGATTAGGCCGGCACGCCCGTGGGCCCGTGAGTGAGTGCGAGACGGCGACGGCGACGGCGACGGCGACGGCGGGGGCGACGGCGGGTGCGGGTGCGGGTGCGGGTGCGGGTGCGAGAAAACATGATACACTGTACATTATCCTGAATCATCGCCGCCATGACGAAATGGGATAAAAAAAAATAAAGAGAGAGGGAGGGGGAGAAAAAGCATTGGGTTGCAAATTGCAAAGGGAGCTGCGATGTCAAGGCCCAGGATGGGATACTTTTTCTTTTTCTTTTTTTTCCCCGCTCACCATGAAAGCCGCGAGGCCGGGACCTTGCGGCCACAGGCTGGCGTGCCAAGGGATATAAGGGATCGGGGCCGCGAAGCCAACATCAACGGCGAATACATAAAGTATGTTACGTACCTACAAGGCCGACCCCATTGCTGCCATCCCTATATTTTGATGAAGCCAAACCCTGGAGCGCTTTGCTCGATGCGGACTGGTGCGATTGGGGAAAGAGGAAGGGGGCCCCTGGCCCACCTCTGCCTCCCTCGGGACCAGCGAGTGTCCCGACGCCCAGACGCCCAGACGCCCAGACGCCCAAACGCAAACGCCCAAACGCCCACATGCAGACGCCCAGACTCGCAGCGGACGACGGCTCGACTCTCCATGTTGCTTGCTTGCTAGCCGAGTGAGTACAAGTCGCGGCCAATGCTCCCTTCTCATCCAGCGCCTGGGTCCCTTCTTCATCTGCCGACATGGCGTCGTCAGATTTCACGTGTCATAATCGATATGTACATATGTATGTATGTACATACATACGCCCACTGTATGTACATACAGGGCAGGGAACTGACCAAGTGGCCACAACAGATGCGCGTCCCGAGAGATGCTGCTGCTGCTGCTGCTGCTTCCTTGCTCGGATCCTTTCCAAGTGGAACGCATAGAGTTGGGCTGCGACGTCTTGCTCTCAACAATATGTACTGTTACGTCCATCCGTCCATCCGTCCATCCATCCATCCATCCATCCATCCATCCATCCATCCATCCATCCATCCATCCATCCATCCATCCATCCATCCATCCATCCATCCATCCATCCATCTCTCCATCTCTCCACACCTGGACCCAGCAAGTCGCCCGGCCGGTCATGTCCGTGCCTTCTTCTTCCCCTTTGCCGAATTGTCTGGTCGCCAACCGAAGACCATGGCTCCGCTTTGTAGGACGACCCAGGCCATGTCCTACTCTGTACCAGGGGCCAGTTAATTATAAACCAGACCATTAGCTGACGATGGAACGACTATGACACCTGGTGGTCGTCGTCGGAGGATAGCAGTGGTCGCTTCACCAAAACCAACCGTGCCATGATTGGGACAATCAATGTGCGATGCATGTTGGCATTCCTCTCCAGACCACCCTGGTACCTGGACGTCTTGGCTTTCGTGGGCATCCTTTTTGGTCGAGACGCCATGGGGAAATTGAACCTCGCGTCCTCGAGGAATGAGCCGTATGGAGAATTGTTGGTCCGTCTCCTTTCCTGCCATCCGAGTTTAATTGTTGCGCAAGATCCCCCCCCCCCTCTCTCCCAAAGAAA